>JXSR01S009148.1:1163-18691 GCA_000969725.1 Ophiothrix spiculata
TTAACCAAATACAGATTTTTGTTGATAGTAATATGATAATGTAAGCAATTTTTGCATAATCAAACCATAAAAAATGAAACAAATCATACTAAAAATGGCTGCATAATGCAAGAAATCAACATATGTTTATTTTTTTCAGACATGACTACAAAGGTGAAATGTCAGATTTGAGAAATACAGTTGTTCCAAGTGAAATCCAGGAATTATATACGGGGAGGGGCTTCAAACTCCCTGCGTAAGTATGGATAAAAGATTGACACTTAGACCTAAAAAAAGTGTTTGATTGGCGTAAACTGACCAGCCCTATTTTTACCGCCGACCCGAATTTTTTTTTTGAGCATGGTAAAAAAACCTCCAAATCCCAAATTTGATGGTAATCGATTCATGGGGCCCGAGATATGGCTTGACATTCAAAATGCCAAATTAAAGATGTGTTACAGAAAAAGTAAAGATGTTTTTTGTGTGTCGTATATTTTGTGTTCTTGTATGTGAAACATAGACTTTAAAAAAAACCGGATCTACCTACCCTATTGTGTTTTCTATGTTATGCCAATCAAACAATTTTTTTAGGCCTTACACTAGAAATTAAAAAAAAAATATCTTGGTTTGGACAATGCATCTTGGTCAAGTGACTCAAAACAATGGCACTATTCTAACGATCTCACCAAACCAAGTCATGATAGGGAAATGCGAAACCAAGATATCTTTGCATTAAAATCAATAACCCAATTTATATGTCTCCCTTTCGTGACTTGCTTTCAGAGATCAATAATTAGTGTCTTGGTTTAGTCCCGGTGCAGTGTTACGTAACAAAACCCAATGCCATTATTTTGACGCATTTCAAACCAAGATGCTTTGTCTTATTCAAGATGTTTTATATTTCTAGTGTTATAAAAAGCTAAAAGATGGAAACAGAAACAGACTGACCCATATGTAGATATGTGTTTGAACTTGACAATAAAATGCAGTACCAAATATGTCATCACCAAAGAGGTTAAAAAAAGCTTAACTTTCATCGCATTTTTATTGTCAACGCTACTTGAAACACGATCTGCCTGATGGATAATGGGCCAATCTCCATCCATATCCAAAGATACATTAAAGATGGTTTCAGAGTAGCTGTCGTTGCTGCACAAAACATTGCGGCAGACGACCAAATATTCGCAATTTTGAGATATCACAAAGTAGCACGACACACATTTGCATATTGCCGCAATGGTATGTCGCAAAAAAATTGAATTTATTCCAACTCAAAATAGCGTGTCCTTGCGACCATCACGACAGGGTAATCGATATATTGGCTTGTCGAATGGCAAGCAAAAATTTCCAGATCCGACAAGGTCAAGTTTGCGGACATGAAATTTTTGACTTAATTCTGGTCGTACGACAACACGACAGGCAAGTCTGAAACCAGCTTAACTCTGCTCCATGAGTGACAAGATTGCGGCAAGCGTGGCCACTCTAGTATAAGTTCATTTGTTTGAATTCAACTGTATGCATAGTTAATGACAAAATGTCTTGTGAATGGATGTGTTTTTGGAATGAAATGAGTGTATTTATTATTGCTTCATTTTTGTTCAAATTTGTAGGCTTTTTTGCCTACTTTGAGGCTATTAACATGATTGAAAGAAAACCTTGTTCATGCTTGCAAGGATATGTGATTGCACATTGATCTCCATATATTTATGGGAAGTGTCTATATGCACTACCGTCGTGCACTTGATTTTGTAAAGTCTATATGCACGAACATTCTTCCCTGTGTCTATTTCCATTCAAACCATAACACAGCAAAAACATGTCATAAAATCATAGAGCTATAATTAATACCTCCATGATTAAATAAATAAATAATTATTTTTTGTGAAAAGTATACGCAGGGCCCCCGTTGGCAAAATCACAAGCAGCTAGGGGACGACCTCAATATTGAGATCGATTATCGCCTTATATTCTTGCCAGAGTAACTGCATGTTATAGTTTTGCTATCATGACTATAATAGTTAGCTTTTATAAACGGTATAATTTATAATAATACAGTAGAAACTCATTATAACGGAATCTGATATAAGAAAAGACCTGTTATAAAGAAGTAGTTTTCCTGTACCATTTTACTAATTTCTTTTGTTTTTTATTGTTTTAAAAACACTGATATAACGAAATTTTGGATACAAAGAAGTAATTTGTCTGTCCCCAGCAACTTCGTTATAATGAGTTTCTACTGTAATAATTGAAATTTTTCTTGTCTTCACGTGAGTTTATCATGTTGTTTCGTTATTGAACAAATGTAGGCCCTACTTATACATTTATATATCTTCATCTTATTTGCTTATTTATTTATTTATTTTATGATATGTTTTTCCTGTGTTACTTGTATTTTGAATGGAAATAGACACAGGGAAGAACGGTCCTGCGTATAGACTTTACAAAATTAAGTGCACGACGGTCGTGAGTATAGCCATGGCCTATATTATTTGTACAAAAGTGTGTTTTCATTTCCAAATAAAAACCAAGTGAGTCCCAATGTAACCAACTCTTTGCTGTCCATTTGGATATCAAAATACAACAAAAATTATTCACATTTTTTTTTCATGACACAATACTTTTCTTCAGATCACATTCCAGTAACAGAAAAATAAAAGACTGGCAAGAAAAACTCAAATCTGAATATGAACTTCCGAATTCTGCACCAGCTGCTGTCAGCATCCCCATAGCAACTGAACTCGCCAACTCTGATACAGAGAATGCAACAGCTCGCTCCCAGTCAGCTGATGGAGATGAAGTTTTTGCAGAGAATAAAGAGAGCAACCAGCAAAAACAGACTTATATCAAATCAGAGAGTAAAGTTACGGGCAAAGGCGATAGCATTCAAGGACGAGGACTTAATAGTAAGAAGTCTGAGAATGCTAAAGACAAAGGTGATGTTAAAAGGTCAGAGGTCAAGAAAGAAAAGACGAATATGAAGCGAGTGCCAAAGTCTAAACCACGAAGCAAAGGAAACTCATCTGGTGCAGAAAAACAACCATTGTTACAGTAAGTAGGATTTGCATGAATTATTATTATTATTATAATAAATGTGGTATTTTTAGGCAAATGAGTCGGGATGTCAAAAATGTCAGTTTTTATTTATAGAGCAATTAAAGTTAATATAATACTACAATGTAAAGTAAAATGTACTGACTATTTGTTTTACACACTGTTAGTATTGTTTTCCAAACGAGTACTAAAATGTGTAAAACAAGTGATAGTTTCAACAAAAATGAGTGCTTTTTACTTTACAGTACTAGTATCAAACTAGTAATTACTATGACTTGTATATTGATTTATCTTTTCAGGGTTATTGGAAAAAGTCACATTTGTGAAATTTGGGGATACAGATGGTAAAGTTATCTGCTTTTATATAAAAATGTTTACCGTATTGTTCCTAATAAACGCCCAGTCTCTATTAAACGCCCACACCAAAAAAATTCAAAGAGAAGTGTTAAAAACATTCAATTTTGTAGCATTTTTGTGTATCATTAAGCTTTAACCAACAATTGCTAGTAACAGGAAACGGTACCAATGAGGTCGCGATCCCGGAAATGATGAAAAATTGTCAGTACTTCCGGGTTTTCGGGCCATATACCTGTAAGTTGCCGTAATTGCTAAGCTTACTTAGCGATTTTTGTGCAAATTTTGATGTTGAAAATTGGTCTCTAATAATCGCCCACCCTTCAAGAAATGTCGCGGTCCATGGGCGTTTATTAGGAACAATATGGTATGTGGCAGATTTATTTACTGAACTTTCATTTTGTTTTTCTTTTGTCAGTATTTTATTGTGTTTTGTGTGATTTCAGATTGTTTATACAGTGTAAAATTATATTTTAAGGGTTTAATATATTCCAATCATTTAATAAGGTGATACTTAATCATGTGACATAAGCATTCCTCTGTTGTCTCCCATTCTATTGCGCAATATCTGTCATTTTCATAAATCAGTATTACTCACTAGATAGTGTCCAGTCTAGTGGCTCTTGAAATGGTTCTTCTTCAGGTGAGGTTGTCATCAAAAGCACCATGTCAGGATCCGGATATATATTGAAAATGATTAGATTTTTGTCTTCATTTGTATTTTTCATTATATTGTGTTTTAAATAGTTCATACTTTGTATAGATTTATATGATTTTAGATTGATCATTATAATTGCTTTTCTATTATACTGCAAGGTATTTAAAGGTGCACAGTCCGATTTTTCAAAATTAAGTTTTCACTTTATTTTAAAGATCACCACAAAATTGGACTATGTTTGAAATTTCTGTCAAACCATTTTGATTTTATTCAGCATTTTTGTATTTCATATTTGCCTATACTTTAATGTGTAAGTAATTCTATGGTATACAAATAATGAATGTTATGAGTGCAATGGGAAGAATATTCTCATGAGATGAAAGATGAAATGTTCCATTTAACGAGGCGAAGCGGAGTTAAATGGAACATTTCATCTTTCGTCGAATGAGAATATTCTTTCCATTGTACGAATTGAAACATTCATTATTTGTTTTATATAACTCATACAAAGATTATTGCCATTTTATGCATTTCTAAGGCCTAAGTCTTGATACAGATATAGGCCAGAATGCTTTTTTTATTTTACATTGCACGGGTCGAGTGCAATGGAAAAATAAAAAATGCACTCTTGTCGAAGAGTTGAAAATGGAAAAAATGATGAACATCCTTCAACCAATCAAATGACTAGAATCTTTGTATGAGTTATATAATAGGTCATAATGGGTTATGAGATAAGTATGAGAAATGTTTTGGTTCCAAAATCTCAAAAAGTTTGAAAAAAGTCAACCCAATTGGACCTGGCTCCTTTAAGGTATTTATGGTTGGTTGTTATGCTAAATGAGCCCATAGACTGAATGTGATACAGTAGCCAACCATATATCTTTTGTGACAGGAATTTTAAACTGGCAACCATACAACATGAATGACAGTCAGCCAAAAAATAACTGACCATCCAGGATTCGAACCTAGGACCTTGGCATTACTCTTGCGCCACGCTCTATCAACTGAGTCAGATGGGGAAGAGTGGTTGATTTTATATCTATAGACCTTCAGTTCTAACCCTGTTCTCCTAACCAAATATGACCATATTGATTGTTTGATAAATCTTGTTCTTACATGGAATCCAGAAGATAAATATCCACACGTCTTAAACATGTGTCTTCAAAAATGAAATAAAATCAATCATGTCTCACAGATTTGTCAAACAGTATAAGTCGTATTTGGTTTGAGGATACATTTCTGTATGTGACTTTAGCATGGGCATGCCAAAAACACATCACGCGCAGCCAGATTTGGTTGATAACGCCTTTTGATCATTGTTATTTTCACACAATTTTATGTAAAACAACGCATTCTGGTTGCATAACAATTTACCATGATGCGCAGTCTCAACAACAATGAATTCAGTATTATCATGATATTTGGTTCGTTTTTCTTTTCACAAAAAGTTACGTTTTTTTTTTTTTTTTTTTTTTTTGAAATTTGTACGTGGCAATTAAACACTTTGAAAACACAATTTCACCAATCTTGCAATTCTTAGGATGGAAACACCCAACAAGAAATTAGACTTGAATAACGACTCAGACATGGATGTGGAAGAGACACAAGAGGCGTACGATGAGCCGTCTGATGAACTGGAACCAACAGAAGTTGTGGTCACTAATGAAGCACAAGTTGCAGAAACAAGGTTAGATCATACTCTTTAGATCTACATATAATAAGGGTTGGCTTTGGCGAGAATCCATTCCAGCAATGATTCTTGTAGCATCCAGATAGAATTATGCAGTAATAGTAACTGTTTCAATCAAATTTGATTCCCGCAAACCAAAACAAAATTGCACCCCTGATGACACACAAGGACTTTCTAACACACAATTTGCCGGAGGATCACATTTGAGGCATCTTTCAATGAATGTTCGTAACAGCAAGCAGTAAATATTTATAGAACATTCTTAGTTACTAATTAACACAATTTTACTTCATTCTGACTATCCATTATGAAGTAATATATGACAGTGCAATTAACCCTTTGAACCCTGGCCATTCCATGTGTATCTGTACCGCTGACCCGGGCCAACCCAAAAGTTAAAAACACAATATATCACCTAAACCTACTTGATTTTGATTTTTCTGGCTTTTCTTTTTTCATTTTACAGTAGTCTGAATTGTTCCAATAACCAGTATTTACAAAAGAATATTATTTATGTCGACCAACATATTCGACAATTATTTTGTGGTCTTTGGGCGAAGCCATATTTGTTGAAAATTGTGATAAGACCTGACATTTGTAACTACCCTTGCCTGTTGTGAGACACATCAAGTGTCTGACACGTGACCTAAAAGCTGGTAAATCAGCTCATCGGATATTCGGTACGTGTACACGTGAGCCGGTATACAGGCTCGTTGGGTTCAAAGGGTTAAGGTTAAAGACAGTATAGAGCTGAGCCTTTAAAATCACAACAAGATGTAAACATGTGCACACATCCCATGCATACTGCTCTCCTTGATTTAGAATATTTTGTGTTTGAATTAGGGGTTTACATGCATGTTGCCAATAATGCATTAGACATTCAGTTTGGATAACTCCTCGTGCTATTACCATGCACATATAGGGAGCTACTGTGTCTGGTAGCTCAGCACACTAATGCTTTATTTCTATTGCACATCAAAACTTGACCCATTAAAGCAATACTATAAGATTTTGATCAAAAATGTTTTATAGTAAAAACAACATAAAATAGAGGAATGTGACTATCTAAATGCGTTTTCAAGTATATTTTGTGAAAAAAAATGTTTTGCCACCAGAAAATGGATAAAAAACACATGCATACTTTCCTATACTAATACATGTGGAATTAAATTCGGGATCCCAAATTTAATTCAACAAATGGCCATAACAGAAAAAGTAAGCATCTTTGAGCCAAATCGTCTGGAGGGTCTTCATATCTACCGCAAACAAGCCCAATAAGCCCAAAAAAAATCAAAAATCATGGATGACAGAGGGTGCTTCATTTTTAACACTTTATAGTATTGCTTTAAGGGCCCTGTCAACCCTTTTTTTTCAGAAATGGTATTTGCACTGTAACTCAGCAACGGATAATCAATTTCTAATAAAGTATACATTTCTAGAAGCGGATTTGCATACTTAACATGATAGTCAGGTCATTTTTGGACCAAAATGTGTAATTTTGGACCTAGGGTCTAAAAATCATGTTTCTGGGCCCAAAATTTTACGGGAAAGCTTAACTAAATTTTGCTTTGGTAAAATTTTGAACCATTTAACTTTTCAGAATCTAGAAAGCAATAGCTAGGAACGCATTTCTCAAATTTTTGATTTTTATCTTATTTTTGAAATATTGCCAAAAGAGGTCAAAAAATGTCATATTTTGCCAACAATGGTGTCAACCAATTATTGACAATATCTCAAAAACTAAGAAAAAATTTTAAAAAATAAAGAAAGTGTTCTTAGATATTGCTTTCTAGGTTCTAAAAAGTAAAAAAGTTCAAAATTTTACCAAAGCAAAAATTTGTGACTAAGAATGAAAGTGAAAGATCATAATTATTGTTTTGCTTATCATCTATTGTTTCATAATGTTTGGGTGTTCATTAATTTTCCGTAATCGCTGATTACTCAAAATTATTTGCACCCCTTCATTAGGAGACAATTGCAAAACTATAAATCTTATTATTTCTCTAAATAAACTTAGGGAATTTAAGTTTACCTTAAACATAAATGGATTGTAAGTGAATTTGAACTCATAATGAATCTAAGAGACTTGTGCAGTACTTTTGAAAGACATTTTAGTATATTTTTATATGAGGTTGCTTGTGTAAATGTCAGATTATCCGATTTCAAACTTCAAGATGATGTCAGGATTTTTTACCATAAGAAGCATGCATATTGCCACCAGACCCGAGCCAGATGAATTGGATATTATATGATAGTTACCTTACGTGTGATGTTTTATTAATTTGCTGCTGGCAAACTATCATAAAATCTGAGTCTTGAGATAGAACTTTGATTTATTAGGGACGCACGATTAGATTTCCAGGGGGAGCAGGAAGTTTGTTTCTGGGTTGAAATTTTTTTTTCGCCCCTCATTCAGGAGCAAATTTTTTTTCATGGAAAAAATAGAATCCCCTCAGAGCATGGAATAGCTCTGAGGGGGATTTTGTTTTCTTCTGCCTGTGAGGGGGATTTTTTTTCCAAAAAAACTTCCTGCTCCCCCCTGGAAATCTAATTGTGCGCTCCTTAAATGTTCAATATTTGTTACCTGCACAGACCAACTACCACCAGGCCTGAGTCCGAGATGGAGATTGACATGACACCCGTAGATGGCGATATCAGCAGATTAGCTATTCCTTTTACACCAACGACTCCTAAAGCTGTCTCACCAAACCCACTCAAATCGGCAGATTTATCACTCAACATCTCGCAAGACAGAAAAGATGAACTGGCAGCATCATTCCACAAACTGGATGGTGATAAAGATGGGTAAGACATTATCAGATTTTTATCAGAAATATAATGTGCACAATCAAAATATTTTATCATATTGGTGGGAAGTGTTTCTATCCCATGGTTTCTTTTAATTATGCTCATTGATTCAACGTTGAAAATCATTTACGGCATTTGAGATCTTTCGGGGAATAGAAAAATGATTGAAAATGGAATCAAAATGCTCAGATAAACATTTTAGATCAAATCATCTTGCTCCAAATAGAGGCTTCATACTTGTTTTTCCCGACCATAGGTAAAATTATTTAAATGTTTAATACGATGTGAACAAGGCAAAGTTTACATATACTTAAAATTCCTTCGGTGATTCTGATGAGTGGAAGATTATGGGAGCTTATTCTGGCTGCTATGGGTTTTAATGTGGGTTGATCTAGGCTCAGTGGTCATAGAGGTTGTTGCAGGACCTGAGGCTATGTGTGATCCTTAATATTCCTTTCACACCTTGCCTGCTACTTTCTAGACCCTTATTTCAAACAAAATCACAAGTTCACTAGTATTTTTAAATTTCTAAAGCCCTCAGTTTTAAACAATATCCTGAATGGGATTGGTTTAGAAGCTCATATTGTCGTTGTATATTGAGTACTTTAGGTCACTTCAGTTCTGTGACTGTAAATCCTCTTTTCAAAGGTAAATCCTCTGTTCCCTAGACCTTTGGTAATAAAATTGAGGCTAGACACTCCTAAAAAAAAATAAGTGCCTCCTCCTGGCTAAGAGTGTTATTTTTTTTCTTTAACAGCCATATCAGCATGGCTGAGCTACAGAAGACATTACCTGATTCTCTGACAACAGGACAACAAAGGTTCATTAAAGAGGTAAGCTGCTATAGGCAAAACAAAAATTGATTGGACAAAGTAAATGAAAATCCAGGGTAGGCATTGCATTAACAACCAATGGGGTCCTGCACTCTGGATTTTTGTTTAAACTGTCCAATGTGCACTGAAAAGTCAAAGATTAATAACCCAGACAACTTTGAAAGAAAGTGGGGCTTTATGCAGTCTAGCTTGTTTAATTGGCTTGTGCCCAATTAAGAAATACTTTAAAAAAAGGGATTTCTAATCGCTGCCATCTTGTTATTGTATCTCTTGATTTGTTTTGTGAAGAAGTTTGTTTGCTTGCCTCATGCTCTCAGATTCCCCCTATAGGAATCGCATCCGAAATACCCGATACCGGCCTGGAATACCCGGCATCTCAGTCCTATTCAAATTTTATCAGGTGTAAAACAAAGTGACAAAATCCCTATTCAGTATTGAAGTGATCAGTATTCAAGTGATTACGTAACTCACCCAGTTACTGGATCACACACATTGCCTGACAACAGTTAGTGTAATACTTTTGTGTGGAGATCAGTTCATTCATAGTTCCAAACCAGAAAGCGTGATCCAGTTATCTGGGTGATAATCGGATTACACGTAACAGACATGACAAAAGATAAAACGGTTTAACAGTTGTAATCATGTAACTATTATGCCAAGAAAGAAACTTGTAATCTCAAATTTCCTTACTAATATAATAATGATTTTTGTATGCTAAAATATGTTAATTCAAGTGAAGACAACCATAGATTTTTTGATATCTTTTTTAATTAACCAGACCTTCAAAGCAGTTAAGATTTGTATGCTTGTTTGCTGTAAACATGGATATTTTTGCGCTCAGTACTTTTTTGGGCAAGGCTACTTTAATTTTAATGTTCACTTTGATTTTCGCGCTTGTGGATCTAATTAATGTGCAGCGTACAATCTTTCGTGGTACCTTTATTTTTGTGCAAAGCAAATTGATTTCAAAAATTATTGTGGCGCGAAATATACCACTTATACAGTATCATACTGGAAACGCCAATATTTTCGCACTCAGTAATTTTCACACACAGCTAATATTTGAATCATTTTGTGCATTTTAATTTTTGCGCTCATATTTTTTATCATAGCGGTATATTACATACCATTTCTCACGCTACATTCATTTTCGCGCAAGGTGAGCCGAGGCCAAAAAGTGCAAAAATAAATGTAGTGCGAAATATACCACTTATACAGCATTCTAATACTATCCAATCATACTGTCTCTTTTCACTCTTCCATGCTTTCCATTCATAGTTCTTAAGGGTGAGTTGGTACCTAGGTTTCTTGAGGTGTCATCTGGGCTGGTTCTTTTCTCACATCATAGCTCTACTTGATAAGTCCAGTGTAGTTTTTGTTCTTACCCAGCTCAAATTATTATTTTTTTTATATAAAGCAAGGCCATGGCTATAAGCAGGACCGTCCTGCAATTAATTGTGTAAAGTCTATACGCAGGACTGTTCTTCCCTGTGTCTATTTCCATTCAAGATACAAGTAACACATCAAAAATATATCATAAAATAAATAAATAAAATAGATAATAAGTAAGTAAGATTTCAATATATTATTAGGCCTATTAGATAAAAGAAGATTAAAAAAAACACAGAAAATGAATAAAACCATAAAATAGGAGAAAGGATGAAAAACAAGTAAAAGATTATAATAAGTAGTGCTAATTAATCATCCGTATTGCAAAACAAAAAAATGAAATAAAATAAGATAAGGCCATTTAAAAAAAATAGTTTGTCTCAAAGCTCTCCTATCTTGAAAAACTAATGTGAAATGCGGTTTTATTTTTATTTATTTTTTTTTCCTTTTAGATTTTTTTTCGTGTGTGACAGAAGTCATGAGTGCTATTCTAAATAGAAAAGAGTTCCATATGTACTTCCTCATATATTTACAAGATACAAGATTTACAGATACAAAATTAATGTTAAGATTGGCCTTTTTTAAAATAAAAAACAGAATAAAGAACCAATTTGATTAGAAATTTTATGTTGCAAGTAAATATAAAAAGACTTCATATGGAATTTTTGCCAATTGTGACCCGTCATATCGAAAGGTACCTTAATACCGGCATAGTAAATTACGAGATACAGGCCATTGAAGCTGAGCATAGTCAAAAATCACGTCCAAGGTCGAATTTCTAATTTCATCAGAAACGTTATCTTTGAAGTGTATTCTATCATATTAATCAGGTTTCAACATCCAAAACATAAGACAACTGTTTTAAAAACCGAGATAAAAATCCTTTCTCCATTCACGTTTAACCAGTACAGAAACTTTAAACTTGATTTTCTCAGAACTTTAGTTTTCGGAATCAGCCCGATACCTTTTACCAATTTGGATGTAACTTTGTAATCGAACATCCATAAACCAAAAGCAAGGTGTCATTTTAAAGCTTAAAATAAAATATTTCAGATGAGACCAAAAAATCAATTTTAATTTTGCCGACCTTAAGGTACCTTTCGATATGACGGGTCACAATTATGAAGAATATTTTTCCAAAAAATTAAAAACAGCCAAAAAAATATATTTTTCGACTTTTTGAAAAACTAACGCACACACTAAAACTAACGCGCACGGGAGCTTTGAGAAAAACAATTAATTTTATTTAGCCTAATGAAAAAAAAATAAAAATTGCAGGATGACAAAAATTAATGTTGCTAAATTATACTGTTTAAAAGCTAACTATTATAGTCATAATAGCAAAACTATATCATGCAGTAACTCTGGCAAGATATTTATAAGCCGATAATAACATCGATCTCAATATTTACTGCGGTATTATTACAATAGATCAGAGTGTGATTGACAAGGTTACTATGTCGTCCCCTAGCCGCTTGTGATTTCGCCACCAACAGTGGCCCTGCGTATAGACTTCACAAAAATTAAGTGCAGGACGGGCTTGCGTATAGACACTTCCATAAAACAAATATTGACTGTTCTTATAGTCTGGAAATAGTAAGAACTATCTGACTGTATAAGATTATTCATCCAGAAAGACCCATTAGGTCTAGAGATCTTATTCTCTGGATTTAAAATGCAGATACGGCCTTCTCTCAACCCTCAATATGTCCATTTTACTTCATTATATTTTCTTGCCAAGAACTTGTATGTATATTTGATCTTCCATGAAATCACTAACAGTAGGCCTAATTTGTAGAAGAGAACCAGCCCAGTTTGGTTTGGTGTCATTCTATGAAATGATGTGCTTGGTTTGGTTTGATAATCACATGTGCTATACATTCACTTTTGATATCCTATTGCCCATAAATGATGAATTTTATTTTTTTTTTCTGCATTTTAGTTCTATTTCTTTTTGACGTATAAAAGCAAATTTCTAAAAATTGTGATTTTTCATGATAGTTAGGCTTGAAATAAAAAATACTTGTGTTGCCCTCATCAGTTGGGTCAAATTTTTAAAAAGCTGGGCTCTTTTTTTTTTAAACATGCTTTTTATGATTTTGTCTGTTAATGAAATGTTTCACATGTGTTTTCGGTTGTAAAAGTTGTGGTATAGCAGAAATCCAAGGAAGCAGCTCCTTTTATTTTTTTTACAACAAAATGTTATCGTTTTCCGCGATATTACTATTTTCATCAACACGTACCTGCATGGTAGATTGTCATATCACTGTTCGTATCCATAAACAAAATCAGCTCATCTTACAGGTGATGTCTATTTTGTAAACATAGTTCTTAAACAAATTCAATCTCAGAAATTTTCGTTAAATCAAATTTGGTCAACACGTGCATGTAACAAGTATCGCTAGATTAAATAAATTCTTCTCTGAATGGGACACTAGCTTGAGTAATGCAATCATTTTTATATAGTTTTATTGACAACATTTATTTTATTTTGTTTTATTTTGGTGACATGACTACAAGCAAGAACCTCAAGGAAAACAGCCCAATGCTGATGCCCAGTCAAATTCAGTTCAAAGAGATAAAAAGAAAAATAGGCTGGTCTGCCGGGTGTCCAAATTTTTGTCTTGTGAGGGCAACACAATAATATTTTTAATTTTTGGCCTTATATGAATATACTTTCTCGTGTTTACCTTAAGAATTTATTTTTCTGACTGATGTGGCTGATGTGCGACAAGAAATGGACCCTGCAGTTTTACCTCACATACCCTTCACAAACACTCATTTCATAATCCGTGCTGAAGATTAGTCTTTTTCTTTCACTTGCAAGTTATTCAGAAAAAAGAGGGGTAGTGTGTTTTTCAGTTCAAAATTGAGTAGCTACCATACAACAATTTGGCCATCATGTTTGAAAGCCTACATGTGACATTTATGATTTTGGCGCATTTTGTAACTTTTTAGAATGAAATTTTGTCATAAAAAAAATTTGTATTGGAGTAACAGGCCAGTGCAAAAAAAAATGATACGGGTGGTAGATTTTTTTAACATTTAACATTGCTGTGCAAAAAAATGTGATGTGACCATACAAGGTAAGAAATTGCAAAATTACAGAATAAGTCAGTTAAAATCGTTGTTAGAAAAACCTTTTAACAGCATCTTTAATGTATTTGTTGCTTCTTTTTATTTTTAAGATTGTTGCAGCTTGACCATTTTCCATTATTTAACCCTATAGTCTACATATTGGGGTGCCCTTTGAGTTTTTTCTGTTACATAAAAACAGAATCCTTTGCATTCATTTTGATGAACAAAAATTAGGGGTATCTCTCAAAGTGGGGAAGGTCTTCTTTTTATTTTTTAAGATTGTTGCAGATTGACCATTTTCCATGATTTACTCATCTTAAAGTGGGGAAGGGTAGGTCTGCCAAAGTTGGTTGTAGAGTCAAGGATGGGTTGGTAAGGTCCTGTGAAAGTTCAAGTTGCCATCTTAAAAAATATCTGCATGATATGAAGCTTTAACTCAAAGAACATGTGATATTATCATTTCCCTAGCAAAAGAAAAACCAAACTGAAATTCAAAACTTTTAAAGCAGTATTTGGATAGGGGGCTATTTTGCCCCAAATCATGATTTTCCAACCCGTAAGTACATCATGATTGTGTAAAACTTCAACCTTTTAAATATTATTGGACAAGTGAAGCCAGACCTACCCATTGGTAACAAAACCAAGGCCACAGAGGGTTTGGTTCAAAAAATAAGGTCGAGGTTCACAACAATCCTCCCTTCAGAAAGGCTCTTTTCAGAGCCACCACAATCTCAAAGAGGTGATCTGCTTTCAACACTGTTGTCAAGAGGCAGCCTTCAGTGAATGGCTCATATGAATGCAAGTCATCAGTGTCATTATAATATTTGTCCTGAAGAAGTTGGAGCTACTCCTGACGAACACTTCAAAACTTGTCCGATGGGAACCCGTTAAAATCTACCAATTGTTATGAATTTCCGTCGTAAAAGCCTTTCTCCAAAACATTTTTTTTTTAAAATTAATCGTGCCTTGGTAGACATGTTACAAAAGTATCCTAGTTTAGATGAGTAATAATGAAATGTAGGCAAGGGCCTCTTTTAAGGTAAGAACGTATTATTAAATATAACTATTTTTCAACTTTAGTTGGATTTTGTTAGAGGTTATAAGTTTTACACTGCATAACATTTTGATCCATTCTTCATTATTTGTCCCCAGGTGTATGAGTTGGTGAGTTCCAGTACTTTCTTTGGCATGGACGAGTTTGTAACAGTGACATGTCTGTGTGAAGAAATGCTTCAGTTATCAGATGACCTTAGGGTGGCATATGACCAGGTTGACACCAGTATGATGGAACAGCTGATTTCACAGTATGCAGTGAGTATAACTGTACGGTGTGTTGCATTTGTTTATTGGTGTTCAAACCCATGGACAGAAGGCTGATTTTGAAAAAAAAATTGATGTTCTTTCTAAGTTTTTCATTCTAAGTGGAATCTAGGCTAGTCCCTTTAGCTTATAGATACACAAGAGCTGCATATATATACGCCCTGGAAAAAATCGAGTACAATTCTAGTACACATTCCTGAGGTGCAAATTTGGAACACAGATTCGAGTACAATTTAAGTACAATTCGAATACAATTTAAGTACAATTCGAGTACACAAATTTGTACTCGAATTGTACTTAAATTGTACTCGAATTTGTGTTCCAAATTTGCACCTCAGGAATGTGTACTAGAATTGTACTCGATTTTTTCCAGGGCGGCATGGTCATGTCCAAAATATATTTGAACTAATAAGCAGTAGTAGTATGTCAAGAAGGACCACGGGCATAAATCCAATTTCGCCTCGCTGCCCGTGGTCCATCTTGATGGACTAATAAATAATGGTATCAAAATGAAGGACCACGGGCGTAAGACCAACTTCGCCTCGCTGCCCATGGTCCATCTGGATGGATTGATAAATAATAGTATCAAAATGAATTTACATAATTATCAATCTGGATATTACAGTACAGAACTTTATTTTACTGTCCGACTTTTTCTTTTTTGACATCTTTTTTTTCCCCTTCAGATTTTGTTTGCTACAGTAGACAGGCAGCAGACTGGCTCAATTTCTATTGAAGCACTTCAAGAGATCCTTACCATGGCATTGGACAAGGACCTAAAAATACATACGCAATTGTACCAAAAAATACTGCAAACTATAGATAAGGTGAGACAAAGTACCTTGATCACCTTGAAGCTTTGCAAGAGACTTTTACTAGATTGCATTTCTACAGAACAAAATCAATGCAAAAAAGTCATTATGTATCATTCCTAAAGTAAAATGGTCTATTCCATGACCCTGGGTTACCGTTTAACGGCACTTTTACTTTAGAATTTTTTTGGGGGGGCAGGGTCGTCCCATTTTTGCGAAAGTATGGCATTTTTTGTTAACGACGACATCGCAGAGGTAACCAGATCCAACATAGTTTAACAAACCAAATGTGTTTGTATATAGTTTTTGACTAAGGTTAGGAGAATTACATTGAATTGTTGTATGATTTTTTGCAGGAATATTCGTCATCTGTAAGTAAAGTGGAATACCTGACATTCTTGCCATACTTTTTTACCTATAAGTAACAAAGATTGGAAACTGCAGCATCGTGATTTCCACTGCGGGCTACCTCTACAGCTGACTACAAGATATATCCAGCCAAATGAGGTAATGCAGGGATGCAAGTTTTCCGGAATTCCGGAAATCCTGTTTTTCTTCCAGAATTTTTTTTTTTTTGTTTTAAATTTCCTGAAGAAAACTGGTGTAATGAATGGTAACAGTCCTACCCCGATACACGTACAAAGTACATACTATACAAATATATATATAGGTACCCGAACAATTAATGGGTAGGACTGTAGCATTCATGACACCGTGACCAGTATCCAACATCAAGATCCAAGTTGGGTAAGTTCAACTGCTCTAAATATATCAAAATGTATTGAATTTTGTTAAGGAAAACAAGGGTTTTCACATGGGCAAAAAGCAAAATCTCCGGCTTCAAGGGGGCGCTGTGTACCTTTGCAAGGGGGCCGCGCCCCCTGGACCCCGCTTAATGCCTCGCGCAAGCGCTCGGGTAAATGTTCAGGAAATTTTGTTTAACCCCACTTGCATCCCTGGGTAATGGTATACCACCCACATCATCAAAGTATCTCAGAAAATGAGTTCACTACCTTCCTGGGCCTCATGATATGCAGGGTTTCCAAAAAAAAAAGTTGCAACTGAAATTCTATATGAAAAGTTGAACTTCGAGGAAAAGGACAATCATAGTGATTTTTCGATAATGTCAAATTGCTCAAGAGTTTTATAGTTGTGCATTATTTGTGTTTTAATATTACGGCATAATAAAGGATTAATTTTAACAGTATTTTTCTTTATAATCATATTATGTGTTTGTGCTTTTATATAAAATAATCTTATAAAAATAACTTGACATTGACTTGAAGGAGCATGGTCTGAACGTGTAACCTATCCAATCAGAACGCAAGCATATAAAGAACGCGGAGTGGATTGAAAATTCACAATGCACTGTGCTTGTTGCGTTCCAGTTTGTGTGGCGGGTATTTAATGCTTATAAATGTTTCATTGTTTTTGTCAGGTGATGAATTATTAAGTTTAAAGAAGTTTTAGACTTTGATGGCCATATAAAGGCCTTATTTCTTTTCACAAAATATACATTATCATTTATCTGTCATGTATGAATTAGATTAATAAAT
>JXSR01S009149.1:31262-44875 GCA_000969725.1 Ophiothrix spiculata
AAGGCACCGATTACGTTAATGGGTCACGAGCCAGACACCATCTCATTGTAATAACAATAGAGGGATATTATAATAACAATACGCGTTCCCCTATGCTTGAACGTCTTGTAAGTCTACAGTAAGCTTACCTTCAACAAGTTTTCCACACGTTTAGACGCCGCTTCTATTGCGTCAATCTCGGCTTTGCCGAAGTCTTCAGAATTCATGATGCCACTATTTTCAATAACTGGTGTTCAACACGAAAAATAGACTGCTTGTAATCTATTTACAAGTTCGGAAGACAGATTATAACAAGTTAAATATTCGTTTCATTGGGAAATCTAACATCCGTGGGCGCGGCCATTTTCCACGAGCTCAGATAAGTTGAACTAAATCCAACTCGCCCCATATCATTTACCGACTCGGCCCAAAATACATACAAGTCATACATACAACTTATACCAAAGGTGAAAAAATGACAAACAAAACAAGACATTTATGATTTTTTTTCTCAAGTATTTTATCTTCTACTAGTGCCTGATAATAGCTAAAGACCCCCACTCAAAAAAAAAAATAATAATAATAATAAATAACGAATTTGGTTGGACCTTGCTGGGTGCAGACGTCTCTCTTTTTGCTCCCGCATTTTAGACTTATTTTTATCAATTTCATTTGAATTTTGCTCCATCCAAATTTTTACTGACTTTTAGAACAA
This sequence comes from Ophiothrix spiculata, assembly GCA_000969725.1. Taxonomy (NCBI): domain Eukaryota; kingdom Metazoa; phylum Echinodermata; class Ophiuroidea; order Amphilepidida; family Ophiotrichidae; genus Ophiothrix; species Ophiothrix spiculata. The sequence goes on from JXSR01S009149.1 coordinate 31,957, forward strand.
TTCTTCAACCTTTTTAGCGAATTTTGGTGTAACATTTTGGTGTTTTAGTCGTCATTTTATCCGTGCAAATTTGTGCAATCATTGTCACTGCGAAAATACTGCAGAATTCGTCACCCAAGCGGCGGCCATTTTTAAATTTTTGTGACTCCGTGAATTTGTGATATATTCGTCTTCAAGTGCTACTGTGAACTTATTTATTTATAAACCAAAAATACATTTTGATGTTAATCGTGAACTTTTTGATGTTACTGTGGAATTTTTGGATGTTCTTCGTGTTTTTAAATCAGTGAACTTGTGGCATCGTTTCTGACATACGACTACGTGCTCATAATCATCAGATTTGTGCAATCCACTGTTTCATTTTCTCGCCATCTCTCAACCTCAAAAACTCATTCAAAACGAACAAATATCATCACAAATCTTCCATCAATCTCCGTCTGATAGTATCTGCATTTATTTTATTCAATTATGTACATGTGAACAAAATTGAAGTGCCACGCCCTGAGCATCAGCATGATCAGCCTGGTTGTGGAATATATCATCGAGCCTCATCATCATCATCAATCCCGGTAAGGTTTCTTGGCTTCTGCACCATCACGGAGGTAAGCGTAGATAAGCTTTTTGAAGTGAACAAGGGACCTCAAGGTGCAGTATCCTGCATGATTGATCTTAAAATACACGCTGCGACACAGACTTTGAACTCATCTACAGCCTTTTACTACTCTAGTCCCGTTTGGAACTCTTATTTCAATTTAAAGTGTTTTATTCTGACTAAGTCTTCTCAATCGCATACCAATCTAGCATATCGTCACTCTAACTACAATTATGCTGTGTGTGCCATCTGTACATTGGCATTATGTGGAGATATTGAATCTAATCAAGGGCCCTCATGCTCTTCAACGGCATATCTTTGCGGCGCATGTAAGGAACCGGTAACCTGGGAAGAAAAGGGTAAAATGTGTGAGGACTGCGAAGTTTGGTTCCATATTCACTGTCAAAACATAAAGGACTCGTGCCTGCTGAGTACTTCAGTTCCCATTTTACAATCTACAGACGGGACCGTGGCACTACAACTGATGGTGGTGGTGTTATTTTGGCTGTCAACAGTGATTTTATTAGCTCTCAGGTGGAGGAGCTCCAATCGCCTTCTTCTGAATCAATCTGGGTTAAGCTCAATATTATTGGTTGCAAGGCATTGTACATTGGCGCATGTTATCGTCCTCATGTTGGAGACGAAGAGACTCTTGTTTATTTGGAATCATGTCTTGAAAAATTGAACAAAAAAAGAGACAGTGCAATTCTACTGGGTGGTGACTTCAACTTCCCTGGCATTGACTGGAAATCGTGTTCTCTAAAACCGAACACACCTTATCCCAATCTTCACCGGAAGTTTATTGAAGTGCTGGATGATCATGCACTCACTCAGATTGTAACTGAACCAACTAGACTCAAAAACACTCTTGATTTATTTATTACCAACAGACCAAACCAGATCAATAGAACCCAAATTATACCAGGCATCAGTGACCACGACATTGCTTATACCGAGCTGGACATCAAACCTTCTCGCCGGAAACAGATCCCAAGACAAGTTCCTCTCTATAAGAAAGCTGAATGGAATGGCTTCCGCAAACACTGTCAATCTCTTGTTGAAAATATCATCAAGGCTGAAACAACATCAGTTACAGAGACTCTATGGAATATGTTTAAGACAAGTCTTCATGAGCATGATGAGGGAATTAAGAAATTCATTCCACACAGGCGAGCTAAAACAAAGGACTCGCACCCATGGGTCAACCTTGATCTTAAAAGAAAGATCCGTAGAAGAAATAAAGCCTTTAAAGCCAGCAAAAAGTATGGCCGTCTCTGCGATGAAAAGACATTTCAGCGCCTAAAGAAAGAAGTCCAAAAAGATCTTCGGAGAAGTTACTGGGACTATATAAACTCTGTCGTCACACCTCAAGACTCTGACAACAACATGTATAGTGGTATGAAAAGGTTCTGGACATTCATAAAGCACAAAAAATCTGATTTCTCTGGAATAACTGCCCTTAAAGTTAATGGGAGATTGACATCAGACTCCAAACAGAAAGCTGAAGCATTAAATCGCCAGTTTCAATCAGTTTTCACTAACGAATCAGACTTTAACGAGGTTCCTCCCGAGCGAAATCACCCTAGTATGAAGGATATCAGAATTACTACTCCAGGTGTTCTCAAGCTTCTTCAAAATCTTAAGCCGGAAAAAGCTTCGGGACCAGACAACTTAAGTCCACGCGTCCTCAAAGAACTTGCTGACGTCATCGCTGACCCGCTTACCAGAATCTTCAGAAAATCACTTGCTGATAGTTGTGTGCCTATATACTGGAAACACGCCAAAGTGACGCCTATCTTTAAGAAAGGTCAACGTTATGATCCTTCAAACTACAGACCAATTAGCCTCACAAGTGTTGTTTCAAAAATCATGGAACATGTCATCTGTAGCAACGTCATGAACTTTGCCTCACGTCACAATATTTTGTATGATCTGCAGCATGGCTTCAGAGATAAGAGATCATGTGAGACCCAATTGCTAGAATTTATCCAAGATGTTGCAGATAATATGCAAGATGGGCTCCAGACTGATGTTTGTGTACTCGATTTCTCAAAGGCTTTTGATAAAGTTGGTCACAAAAGGCTTATTGAGAAGCTCAGCTGGTATGGAATTGGTGGAAAAACAAACTGCTGGATCCAAAGTTTCTTGAGCAATCGTTCCCAGTCCGTCGTCTTGGATGGAGTAGCATCAGACAGTATACCCGTCACTTCTGGCGTCCCACAAGGATCTGTCCTCGGACCATGTTTATTTCTTTTTTATATCAATGATATTGCACACAATCTGAACTCAACCACAAGATTATTTGCCGATGATACTATGATATACATGACCGTCAAAAATCAGGAGGATGCTCAAATACACTGGCAAGCTGGGAGAGTAAATGGTTGATGGAATTTCATCCTGACAAATGTGAAATCATCAGCATCACTAGGAAAAGGAAACCCACCCATTACACTTATACCCTCCATCGACATTAACTTAATCATGCTGACCACATCAAATATCTTGGTGTCACAATTTCATCTGATCTTCGTTGGGATAAACACATCGATATTATTACTAAGAAAGCAAACAACTCTCTGAACTTTATAAGACGTAACATCAACGTCAGAAATACGGATGTCAAACAGCGGGCCTACAAATCACTTGTCAGGCCTATCTTGGAATACAGCAGCACTGTGTGGGATCCTAGTACAACTACCCTATCTGACAGAGTGGAGAAAGTTCAGCGTCGAGCAGCACGTTTTGCCCTCCACCGCTACCGACGAACTGACAGCGTCACTGAAATGCTTGGTGAGCTTGATTGGCAACCTCTTTCTACCAGACGAAGACTTGCGAGATTGTCCATGTTCTACAAAATTCATAATAACCTTGTCGCCATTGATCATACCAAATACCTCACCTCGAAGAACCTTCAACATCCAACCCGCATAGAAAACAATTGTGCCTACAACATCCCTCACTCATCGAAGTTATATCACATGTCAACTTTTTCCCCCCGGACTGTGCGTGATTGGAACACTTTGCCCCAAAGTACTGTCAATTGCAATTCTGCCACCAAATTCAAAGAGGCCGTTGCACAGGCGCGTAACAGAGGTCGCTTGTCAAGGGGGTCAACAGCCCGTTTTGAGCTTTATTTTCCCGGTCTAAGACTGGCGTTTCCCGCTGAGAGGATAAAAACCGGCTGATTAAGCAAGATTTTCCGTCAATTTCATCCCGGTCAAAGTCGTCAGAGGGGGCGGTCTGCCCCCTTGACCCCCCGCCTGTTACGCTACTGCCGTTGCACCGAGCCTTTTTGACTAGTCTGCACACAGCAACCCAACCAGTGCACGAGTCTTCTTTTTGAAGTTAGCACTATACTGGATGATGATATGATGATGATGATGATGATGATAAATAAATGTGGCTCTTCGAATTGAACTTGAATATGAGTCAGCCCGAATTTTCAAGGAGTCATTTGTTCAGTTTCACCAAATGAACCCCAGTTTTTTTTTATTTGTTTGTTTTCATTTGACAAAGTGTCAAATATATATTCAGCGGTTGTAGGGTAAATGTATTTTTATGTAGAGGGCCCTTATGGAAAGCAGCGCTGGACCACTGATAAGGCTATAAATAAATAAATAAACAACACAGCTCCGCCGGACGTTATAGAAAAAATTACAACTTACTAATTTTATTTTGGTAATGTAATTGTACTTGAACAAAATTTCATGCGAAAATTCTTTCGGGAACAGGGTTTTTGACATTTTGGCGGAACGCGGCACAATTTTTTTTTTTCGGCTACCATTTTGAAACGGTTCGTCCGATTTTCATTTTTTCCCTTCTGTATTTGGGTCCCTTTTACATGCTTTATCATTGCCCAGACTTTCAACGTAAAATTCGTATTGGAAGGGTGTTTATAAATAAGTATAAATGCGTAGCGCGCATTTTTTTTTTCATTTTACCTTAAAATGTCAAAATCGGACTTGTATTGGTCAAACATCAGGCAAGAGGTAAAGTTTATGCAAGTTTTACATGAACCCCCCTTCTTAACACTATAATTACACAACCCCCTATCGACAAAATGAAAATCACATGACCCCCCCCCCCCACTATGTTTCTCCCGCCCCCTCCCCCCCCCCTCTCCTGTAAATAATGAACGGTAAAAAGAAAAATCACCGCTGCAATCAAAATGACAATATTATTTTTGGCATATTTTTTGGCAATTTTTCAAAAAATAAAATACAAATTGAAAATTTTAGAAAACCCTTCTTAGACATTTGTTTCTAAATTACAAAAAGCAAAAAATTTCACAATTTCACGAATGCAAATTTTAGTTAGGCTTTCCAGAAATTTTTGGGGCAAAAATAGGGTTTTTGGCATTTTCTTTTGTCAAAATCGACATTTTTGGTCATGATAAACCGATATCTCCACTTCTAAAAATATATATATTTATCTGGTTTATGTAATTAGTTTGAGAGTTAAGAGTACAAAAACCGTTTATGCTATCATTCAAAGTCTACCCCAGCCTTTATAAATTAACATAATGTTATTTTACAAAAAAATGGCCTATTAAATTGGAATAGTTTTGAAGAAAATCGAAGCAAAATCGGTTTGCCAACAGCCGTAGAAGTTCATGACCCAGCGTTAATCTCTTCTCTTGTGTGGAAATTCTGAAATATTCTTTCGTCCCTGAAAACCGAAAATATATACTACCATTTTAATCAAGACTCATATATCTACCGGTAAGGGGCGTCGGAACCGTGTAGGTCATACGGGCTTTGGCCGCACCACTTTTCAGCCAGAAAAATATAAAAATGAATTAATGTAGATTAATTTAATGTGTTTTACTATGGTACTATCTCCTTTTAAATAGTTGGTTACTTTTAACCCAAAAGTGATTAAATCACATCGGAAAATGTATTTTTCTACACCACACTATGCAGCAGGTTGGGGCTCAATTTGGTGTTTGAATGGCCGGCAGTCACTGGTCCATTATCATGATTATCACGCGGAGCTGCTGATTTATGAAAACATGCGAACATTCAATCACCAAGGCTTATTTTATGATTGAAAAAACAAAACCATCAATGTGAAACCTTTTATTTTCAATAGTCAAGGCATTATACCAGGTGTCCCAAAAATTGTTACATGTAGAAAAACGACCTTGTGCAAAAATATTATAGGCCTAGTAGTTGGAGAAACAAATCTTTCATCAATAGAATTAGCCTATTTAAGAGGGATTACGAAACGGGGGAAAAAAACCGGGGACCCCAAAGAAGCATGGCGTCCCCGTTTTCGAGATTACCCCGGGGTATTCTCGAAAACGGGGACGAAAAACGGGGACCCCACCAACTTGTTTTCTTATCCACATTTAATAACTTTCAATCATATCTAGACATATCTACTGAAGTTCAAGCATCGTTTTGATTCTATTATCGTTCGTTTAAGGTGTAAAACAACTCAATATTTATATAAAAGTAGGGGTCCCTGTTTTCTGGCCCCGTTTTTTAAAAATTGGTGGGGTCCCCGTTTTTCGTCCTCGTTTCCGAGAATACCCACCCCGGGGTAATCTCGAAAACTGGGCCAGAAACCGGGGACCCCTACGCTACGTTTATATAAATATGTAGTTATTTTACACCTTAAAAGTATTATTATAGAATCAAAACGATGCTTAAACTTCAGTAGATATCACTAGATATGATTGAAAGTTATTAAATGTGGATAAGAAAAAAATTGGTGGGGTCCCCGTTTTTCGTCCCCGTTTTCGAGAATACCCCGAGGTAATCTCGAAAACGGGGCCAGAAAACGGGGACCCTTACTTTGATATAAATATATAGTTATTTTACACCTTAAAAGTATGATAATGAATCAAAACGATGCTTGAACTTCAGTAGATATGACTAGATATGATTGAAAGTTATTAAATGCGGATAAGAATAAAATTTGGTGGGGTCCCCCTTTTTCTGAGAATATCCCGGGGTAATAACGAAAACCGGCGCCAGGAAACGGAGACGCTTACTTTTATATAAACATGTAGTTATTTTACACCTTAAAAGTATGATAATGAATCAAAACGATGCTTGAACTCCAGTAGATATCACTAAATATGATTGAAAGTTATTAAATGTGGATAAGAAAAAAAATTGGTGGGGTCCCCTTATTCGTCCCCGTTTTCGAGAATACCCCGAGGTAATCTCGAAAACGGGGCCAGAAAATGGGGACCCCTACTTTTATATAAATATGTAGTTATTTTACACCTTAAAAGTATGATTATAGAATCGAAACGATGCTTGAACTTCAGTAGATATCACTAGATATGATTGAAAGTTATTAAATGTGGATAAGAAAAAAAATTGGTGGGGTCCCCGTTTTTCGTCTTGAACTTTAGTAGGTATGGCTAGATATGATTGAAAGTTATAAAATGTGGATAAGAATACAATTTGGTGGGATAATCACGAAAAACGGGGACCCCTACTTTTATATAAATATGCAGTTATTTTACACCGTAAAAGTATGATAATGGAATCAAAACGATGCTTGAACTCCAGTAGATATCGCTAGATATGATTGAAAGTATAGAAAATGTGGATAAGAACTTGTCTTGAATTTTAGTAGATATGACTAGATGTAATTGATAGTTATCAAATGTGGATAAGAATACATTTTGGTGGAGTCCCCGTTTTTCGTCCCCTTGAGGCCAACAAACGGGGACCCCTACTTTTATATAAATATGTAGGTATTTTACACCTTAAAAGTATGATAATGGAATCAAAACGATGCTTGAACTTTAGTAGATATCACTAGATATATCATTAAAAGTTATTAAATGTGGATGAGAAAAAAATGGTGGGGTCCCCGTTTTTCGTCCCTGTTTTCGAGAATACCCCGTGGTAATCTCGAAAATGGGGCCAGAAAACGGGGACCCCTACTTTTATATAAATATGTAGTTATTGTTCACCTTAAAAGAATGATAATGGAATCAAAACGATGCTTAAACTTCAGTAGATATAACTAGATACGATTGAAAGTTATTAAATGAGGATAAGAAAAAAAATGGTGGGGTCCCCGTTGTCGAGAATACCCCGGGGTAATCTCGAAAAGGGGGCCAAGACACGGGGACCCTACATTTTGTGCGTGGTACTGCTCAGCTCAGATTTAAAGTGATTTTTAGCTAATGAGAAGTGACTTAACTTCTTAAAAGAACGATAATGGAATCAAAATGTTGTTTAAACTTGAGTATATCTGGCTGAATATTGTTGAAAATTATCAAATATTGAGTTGTTTTACAACTTAAACGAATTAATGATAATGGAATCAAAACGATGCTTGAACTTCAGTAGATAAGACTAGATATGATTGACAGTTTTTAAATGTGGATAAGAAAAAAATCGGTGGGGTCCCCGTTTTTCGTCGCCGTTTTCGAGACTACCCCGGAGTAAGTAAAACACTTACTGCCATGATAAACTCAGATGAAACTTCCATTTGGAATACGGGACCCCTAATTTTATATAAGTAGTTATTTTATACCTTAAAAGTATGATAATTGAATCAAAGCGATGCTTGAACTTCAGCAAATATGACTAGATATGATTGAAAGTTATTAAATGTTTATAAAAAATAAAATGTGGTGGGGTCCCCGTTTTTCGTCCCTGTTTTCGAGAATACCCCGGGGTAGTCATGGTAGTCTCGAAATTGGGGCCAGAAAACGATGACGCGATGCCTCTTAGGGGGTCCCCGTTTTCCGTCTCCGTTTTCTGTCCCCCGTTTTCGAGACCCCCAATTTAAGGGTACGAGGAATCCACATGCTCAGAAAAATGTGAATCCTAACTATTTTTCAATCATGAAAAGATAAATAGTTTCCACTGCCTTTGCGGGGACTCGAACCATGGATTATGGTGGGGGTTATTCATGCATTACGAAGCGAGAGATCTACCGCTTAGCTATCAAGGCAGCGTTAAAATGGTGAACTAAAATCTAAAACATAAACATTAGAATGCCGTATTTTTCTTTTGTTTACATAAAAATTGCAATTTTTGCCTCATTGGAATGCTCAATTTGAAAGTAAATTATGCGAATGCGTATATCAGACAAAATGTAGATAATGTAGATACTAAATCAGGCTATTCACAGCTCGAACAGGGCGAACTCAGAGTCATAATTCACGCCCGATTTTCGGGCAAAATAACGCGGGTTTGTTACATTATCATTCAAAATCAACACAACACATTTATAAAATATTATTTGTAAATCAATAAAAAGTATCAAGCCTGCAATCTGTCAAAATTTGAAAACAGGCGAATCGTTCGAACATCATAAAATTTTAAGGTTTCGGCGAAAAAGGTGTACATTTTTCGAAGTAGTTTGTTGACGTAATTTTGACCTTGATAATGGACGTGAAATCACTACTAAAGTCTCATGTATGAACTAGAGACTCTATTACATATGTACGCCAAAAATTGTATTATTCTGATATGTGTAAGTAGGTAAAAAGTTGCAGTAAAGATGCCGTTGGCAAAAATGGCACCCATTTAGGGACAGTAGCCTTAAGAGGATTTAACGGTCATTAAACGTACGTCACAATACACTGCAGCGTAAAGAATTTGCAGTGGACCGAATAATGCATGATAATAGTGGTATATTATCAATTTTTTCAATAACCTTGTTAAACCTGTTATCATTAAATTGATTTTGAAGATGATTAGAAGGGATCATCTGCGATTTTCTCAAACAAAGAGACAAAAAACGGGCTCAAATGTCGAAAAAGGAGGAAGAGAGAGAGATGCTACCAACAAATAATTTTCCAGCGTTAGAATTCATTTGCGCAGTACATGTTTTTGTTTTTCAATTAAGTCATCATTTAAAGCATCCTGAAGATGTCTCTTCTGTATCCGCTCAACTGAAATAGATTTTATGAAACGTAAAAAACAGTTATGATCATCTGAGCATACCCTATTTGTGGCTGTCCATCTCGTATGAGCCGTAAAGGCCAACAACTTTCTTTTGCGCTGCAGGTGAAAATACATGTCAAGGTCGTAATTTGTCGAAATTTACTTTTTTGACGGATTCACAATCATTGTGCTTACTACAAAATACAAGCAAAGTTTCATTTCAAGAAAATGATAGGAAATATGAAATAAATCTGCATATTTTTCAAGACAATCAACAGAAATTATAGGGCTTATTGATCTTTAAACGCGTTTATCTCAGTTATACTTTTATACTGCCTGACAAACTTTGACGGACCATAACTTGACTTCGGGAAATCGAGTTAAGTTCATCGAGGTGTCATTTTAATTCTTTTAACATGTTCTTGTTAAAGTGAAAATGACAAGAGGTGCATTAACGGCTGGTTTGGGATGGACGGTCACATTTTCAGATGATGATAGCTTCTTATTTAATGATTAGCTTCCTTGACGTCAAATCTAATGTGTTTAACAAATGGTGAGAATTAAAGAGTATTTCTACTTTTCATTTTAAATAATTAAATACAATAATAATAAATAATAATAATCGGTATTTATATGCGCTATTCACCATAGTATCATAGCGCTTGACATTATTATTACGCTGTTATTAGGAAATCATCACTATCATTTCACCTTAACTAGATCGCAATCTTATGACGCAGACCTATCGGAACTTAGATCGTAATATTCCCCTAACAGCTCCCCAATGCGCTTGGGTCGACGAAGCAATCAGGATTAAATGTCTTGCCCAAGGACATAACCCGTTGGCCGTAGCGGGGCTCGAACTCGCGACCTACTGATTCCGAGTCCTGCGCTGTTGCACTAGACCACACGAGCTCCTTGCATACATATAACCAAATACGCACATTTATTTAATGATATGCTATTTGATATATTTTTCTGTTTGTTTTTCTTTTTAATAAAATCATTATATACTAAAACTACATATAACAATTTAAATTGCGGAATAAACAGAACAGCTGTGATACACTTTATACTGCTCATTTTCAAAGTGACCGATAATCATGATGATAGGCAACACTGAAAACGTTAATTAGTCAAAAAAAAATGTCTTATTTGACTAATCATGCAGAGTGATTTTTTTATAATTCATGAAATAATGCTGTAAATGTCTTTGAAAAGTTAAAAAACAATTTTAGGTTTTTAAAAAATAGTTTCCATCTCTAAATATTCAATTTGTAATCCGTTAATTATTAGTTAATTGATTAATGGTACTATTACATGACTAACTAGTGATTATCAAATGCGTCTTTAATTAGTCAATTGACTAACTGAATGACGCAGGACTAAAACTGTATATACTCAAAATGACTAATATAATCCATGATTTGTTATCGCAATGGACTAATTAATGGTAAATATCTATCAGAAATTAGTAATTTAATTCGTCATTCAGTTAGTCAATAGACTAAATTAAATTAAGGACGCATTTGATATTTACTTATAAGTCATGTAATTAATCATGTATCAATTACCTAATAATTATCAAATTACAAATTGAATTTTCAACATCAAAAAAATGTTTTTCAAAGACATTTACTGCATTTTTTCATGAATTATGAAAAAATTACCCTGCATGACTTATTTTAATTAGTCAAATAAGACATGTTTTTTGACTAATTTACGTTTTCGAATGCTGCTTTGCTTCGAGTCTTCCCTTCATCAAAATTCATCGCGTCATCTTTTCTCAACATTCAATAAATCTACATGTACGTAAATTGAAATTCGAGTCACGAAATATGTGCCTCTGAAGATTAACCTAATTGAATAGTTGTCAAAAGTGTTAAACTAAATAGCACATTTCTGTATACCAACCATAAAGGTGGGTTTTTTATTAAAAAGAGTTCGATTTTGCATCATTTAGCATTTGAAATTCAGTACTCAATATCACGAGGGATGATCAATAAGTTCGTGGCCGGAGATAGAAGTTGACGAGCGGTTTTTTTTTTTATTAAAGGCACTATAACCACGATCACCAAAGTGAAGTTCAACTTTCCTCAACACCTCCTGATTTTTTTTGGCATTTTTAGAAAGTACTTCTAACTACTAACTAATGTCCATAATCCATTCTTGTTAAACTTGAACATTAATAGTAAAACAGACAATTGTTTGTGCTTTGAATTTCTCCGGAGAATGAGAAATTCGGTGATAGTATAGTGTTTCTAGAAATAAATTACTAAATTCTTAAAAGTTATACTTCGTTGTTACTAACAATATATTTTAGTGAACAGATCATGTTGCTAAGTGTATTTAACCTTTCTAAAATAATGTTCATTTTAAATCAACAGCAGGGCATTTGGAATCCAAACTTTAGGAAAATAGAAACACTGCTGACAGAATCCTAATAAATTAATTTGGTTGAAAATTGTCTTTTTAGAGCAAGTGATATGATTTGGTTTGTTTATTTTGATTCTATTAAGTTATTTCTTTAATTCAAATAAGTTTCCACGATTTTTCATACCCAAGTGAATCATGCTGGTTTGGGATGGACGGTCACATTTTAAGTTGATGATAGCTTTTTATTTAATGATTAGCTTCTTTGACGTCAAATCTAATGTGTCTAACAACTGGTGATAATTAGAGAGTATTTCCACTTTTTATTTTCAATAATGAAATACCAAATACGTAAATTATTAAATGCTATTTGATATATTTTTCTGTTTGTTTTTCTTTTGAATAAAATCATCAAATACTAAAACTACAAAAAAAACAACAATTAAAATACGGAATAAACAGAACAGCTGTGATACACTTTACACTGCTCATTTTCAAAGTGACACAACCATGATGATAATGGCAATGCTGATTCGCTTCGAGTCTTCCCTAAATCAAAATTCATTGCGTCCTCTTTTCTCAACATTCAATAAATGTGACGCGTTACAGCAAGTGTCTGATTCTCATACCCTAAAAACTATTCAATAATCAATATTTTAAGAGACGGCAATAAACTAAAGCACCTCTTGCCTTTGTTCCATTGTTATTTCACCGAGGAATCTAATGATGTTTTTATTTTACTCTCTTCAATTAACAGTTTGTTAATCATACACTTATAATAGCTCCGACTTAAGGCACTTTTTACTACGTCACAAATCTACATGTATGTAATTGAAATTTGAGCCACGAAATTAAATGTGTGCCTCAGAAGATTAACCTAATTGAATAGTTGTCAAAAGTGTTAAACTAAATAACACATTTCTGTCTACCAACCATAAAAGTGTTTTCTTTTATTAAAAAGAGTTCGATTTTGCATCATTTAGCATTTGAAATTCAGTTCTCAATATTACGAGGGGTGTTCATGGCCTACTATGATTACAGCCCGCTAGTCCGAAGGTTCGCCAGTCCGAAGGTTCGCTAGTCC
>JXSR01S009150.1:6525-26366 GCA_000969725.1 Ophiothrix spiculata
CATTCTCAAAGCATATATTTTTGGAATCTGCAAGTCCAGACAAACAATTTGATATGTCATTCACGCAAATCGGACCTTGTTGAATATTTGACCTCACTTGACCTCATATCTATTTTTTGGTATATCTCCTCAACAAAGCCCTGAAGGTATATAAAACCATATATATTTGGAATTTGCATGACGAGACGAGTTATATTTTGACATATTTTGACATATTTTGAACGTTTTTCAAATTTTACCCAAAAATCACTGAAGCGTGACGACCCCTTATGAGAGGGTAAATCACCCAAAAATTTGTCACAATATTTTTTGTCCTACTGTGACTTCAAAACCACCAATAACTCAATTTCGTCAAAATGGTACTTGACCATTTCTTCCACTAAGGTCTTCAATTTATAAAACAAGTTTGAGGGTTAAGCTTTTTTGTGATAAAATAACTGCTGCATAACATAACGCCTAGTATGTGCATCAAGGATCAAGGGTGGGGAGAATAATGAACAATGAATATTTGACCGTGTGTGCCCTTTCTATAAAATTCTTAAATTGTCCGATAAATTATTGCGATATAAGCTTTTACATTTCTGGAATCATCTCGGAATCATTAGAAATTGTCACCCAGGCAAATAACTCAAGTACATAACTTGTTCACAAACAACTGCCAAAATTACCTTATTTGGAATTTAGATTCGCTTTGTATTTAAATTATGACATGTGAGACATCGATTTTTATCAACCATTTAAGCCCTTTTTGTTTATACATTTCTGAAAATGAAGGTCTGATCAAATAAATATGCTACCATACACCTGAACATTATAATTTCAAGATTTTGTAACATTATCGTACCAGGTTTAGTGTGCTTGAGGCAAATCGCAATATTCATCTGTAAATCCGCATTTAGTCACATTAAAAGTGTGTAATACGGCAAATGAGTGAAGCGGTTCAACATGGTTTATTGCATTTGTACGTGACTTTTCGACCCGTATTTGATCCTAACTTTATCAAGAAAAAGAATTTGCACGATTTTTAAATATCGTATTTTTTTTCTAAATAACAAATAACTTTCATCACTAATACTAAATATCTTCGGTTATTATGGGTCGGTGACAATTATCCTAAGACATATTCACGAATAATTGTTCACTCTCTACTTATATCTGCCGATCTTTTAATGATTATTGATTATTTTGGATGAATTAAGTTATTGCTCTGCGTCTGATTCGATATCTATATATTTATTCGAAATTTGCAAGCAATCATTATGTATAAATATGCTGATAAAGGAATGGAGAAATACGCATCGTACACTAGAACATTGATAACAGCTAAACAAATCACAAACAGGCCAAGATTTAATTTTATTAGAAAAAAACCCCGATAATTTATCTGTGAGGGCGAATGGATCAGTGGTAGAGCTCTCGCCCTGCTAGCGAGAGGTCCTGGGTTCGAGTTCCTGTTCGGCCAGGATTTGTTTCTAATAAAATGAAATCCTGGCCTGTTTGTGTTTGTTATTATCAATGTTCTAGTGATGCGTATTTCTCCATTCCTTTATCTGATTATAGACTTGGTCAAGTCCTTTGGGTGTTCCTTTATCTTTCTTTGGCTTGGGATGGTAATCTTATTCCTAAAGTGTTCCCCCCTTTTTCATGTTTGTTTTAAATTTTTTTTTCTTTTTTTTTTTAGAAAATTTCTTTTTTTTTTTTAGATTTAAATTTAGATTTTCATTTTATTTTTTATTTAATTTCAGTTTGTATAGTTTTTAATATCGAAGGTTAGATTCCATTTTCCATGACCATGTTTTATTTTTATAATTCATTTTCCATTTTCATCAACACCACAAAGATTCCCAAAATAAAACTACATATTGCTCTTAAGATAACAGCATTATGTAATATGTTCTTATACATACATCAAGGCTTGTCAAGTTTATCCATTTCCTAGGTCAAAGTCATTCCAAGTCCAACTACTTTAATACTTCAAGGTCCTAATTAACTGTATCAAAATTATTTATCCATACTACCATGGCCAGATTTACACTTTCATGGAATACTATAATACAAGGGGAGAGGAAACTTTTTCATGGAATACTATAGACTACATGTACAAGGTTAGAGGAAGAAAACATGTTAAACATTTAGGCCTATGCTTTTACCATCAAAAGCCTGCCATGGGCCTCAAACTGAGGCTATCTGATTATGTATTAGAAATTGTCGAAAGTTACCCTGAAAAGGCACCCCTTTTTCTGAAGACGTCGACGACGCCAATGGGCAAAATCCAGTCACCATGGTCAATAGAAAGTTACTATTGCCCTCTCAAAACGAAATCGGCATATAAACAAATATTGACTGCTCTTTCACTCTGACAATAGTAACAACTCCTCCTCCTCAGTAATCTTGAGACTATTATACTATTTCCATTGACCTTCCGTCTCGGGAAAAATTATTGTCTCAAGATTATTTCGGGCAATACTCTGACAATAGTAACAACTCCTCCTCCTCAGTAATCTTGAGACTATTATACTTTTTCCATCGACCTTTAGTCACGGGAAAAAGTATAGTCTCAAGATTATATCGGGCAATAGTCATTACTATTACCCTCATGACCAGTCAATATTTGCATAGTATAAAACTGTAAGGGCAGTTTTTAATGGCTATCTTGTTTATCTCTCGTGTAAATTTTTCTAGGTCACCTACTTGTATCCTAAATCAATATTATAACCAAATAAATGTTTTATTTCATATGTTCATACTTAGGGGCCACTAAAAACTCAACCGACGGTTGTCTACCGGTTCTAGGTGGTTAGCTATTGTTGATTCCGGTTGAACCACCCAGAACCGGTTGAATTTGAAGAGGCCCCTTAGTTATCCGAAGTGGCATTTTAGGATCAATGTGTAAGCTTCGTCTAAAATTGTACACGAAATGTCTGATATTAAATATGAAACAAAACTCTACAGCAATTGCAATTGACTGATTCAGTTACCAAACAATCAATATAAAATGACTACTTAATCTTGTAAAATGGGACTATTCTAAAATGTTTTATCATGTTTTTGAAGGATTGTGTTTTTAGGAATGTTATCTACTTTGACTAACCTTTTACCAAAGTGTGTCAAACTGTTCCTACTGATAAATCGTATGCATTTTCCTTACTTTAGTACATTTTATTAAAGCAAACCTGGATTATGTGATACAAACGGAAAAAAAGAGATGGAAATTATGTTAATTGAGTGAAAGTTGCCGGTTGAGTTTTGAAGTGGCCCCTAAAAGCTATCCATCATTGAGGCAACGCTTTATTTAGTATGACTATTAAACATGATATCGTCCTTACACATTTTACACAGTAACAACTGTATATTTAAGGTTAAACAGTTTCTATTGTGGTTTGAATTTGTAATCAAAATCTTGTATGCATTAACCGAATTCGTTTTCCTGTTGTGGTAAATTTAATATAAAAAAGGTTATTTGCATTTGCTTATTAATTTTATTTATTTTGACTCCGATACACAAAGAAACTGGACTCTACTATGTGCCACGGTTGTAGAGATGGGGAGTATATCACCAAAAATCTGATGCCTATTGTTGGATGTTGTTTCCAGGGCATATTTTGGACGCGCATTAGACGCATGGTGTATTGCCATCTAAGCAGTCTTGAAGCTCTTTCTTCATAGTCAATGTGTCTGCGCCATACAATAAGATGCTTTCAACACAGGCCCTGAAGAATTCAATCTTGGTTGCCCTGGTAATATCAGACTTCCATATCATCAAGCTTGTTACAGGCGATCCATGCTTCCCTTTCTTGTCAAGCAGAAGTCCTTTTTGCTATCAAGTACATATGACCCAAGGTATTTAAAGTCGTCTACTTCCTTGATGGCAGTTCCATTCATTGAGTGGATAGGAGGACGATCAGATGCTTCATTGAGGATCAGGCATTTGGTCTTCTTTGCATTGAGCATTAGTCCGACCCTAGACGATTTTTCGAATGTAACAAGTAGATCTTTAGCAGATGATATAAGTTCTGCGGTCAGGGCAATATCGTCTGCATAGTCTATGTCCGTCAAATACTTTTGACTTTGATGTCCAGATCTTCTGCCAATTGTAAGGCCATTGTCACTCATGGTGTCAGCTGACTAGCGCAATACATAGTCGAGAACAATGACAAAAAGGAAGGGAGCAAAAGTGTCCCCTTGAAGAATACCTGCTGTTATAATAAATTATTCGGTTGAATCATCCATGCTCTGCATAAAACTTGGGTTGTCATACATGATTGCAATGGCACTCATAATCTCCTCAGGGATACCATAGTTCAGTAGAATATGCATAATTGCTTTCCGGTTTACACTACAGTATCAACATTGATCAAAGGCCTTTGAGAAGTCTACAAAGACTATGGATGCTCTTCTCTTCAAGATTCTCAATTCTTCGACGATTCTTCTTAGAGCAAGAATCTGTTTCTATGAAATCCATTTTGGTTCCTTCGAAGAATGGGATCAATGTGTGGTGTTATACGATTGAGAAGGAGCGTTTTGTAGACCTTCCTGGCAATTGCAGATAGACATATGTCTCTGTAGTTTCCAGGCTGTAGTATATCCCCTTTCTTTGGAAGCGGTATGATGCATGAGGTGAAAAATGCCTTTGGTTTTTTACCCACAAGAGTCTCATTGCAGAATTCTAGAAGTTGCTCTTGGAAAAGCTCATGCTTCCATATGAAAGCTGGGACGTTGCCAGGTCCTGGTGTTTTTGAACTATTGAGCTTTTTGACAACCTTTTGAAGTTCTTCATGAGTAAATGCACTGGTAGCTATTGGCAGTTGGTCGGAAACTCTCGGGTTGTAGAAAGAAGAAGACGGGTTTACAGGTTACTGGTCAGTGTTACCAAGAAGCCCTTTGAAGTGATTGTACCAGGTTTCAAGAAGCTCTCCTGGAGTTGTACCCTTGATCTTAATAAAAGATTATGTTTTTTAGTGGTTAAAGTACTCTCAGGATTTGCCATGTTTCGTTGTGACGCCTGGATATGTGTGCGTATTCAAGTTAATTTGTTTTGATCTTTCTGTGATCTTCAAGCTCTTTTGCATAGGTGTCATCAAGAGCAACTTTAGCTTCTCCAACCCTGGCTTTAGTTCCTCTGGTAGGGCGAAGGTTGTGTCCTTAATTCAGAGGATTTTTTCATATATTCCCTTGCGTTCGACACTGTCGCACAGTGTGAGATGGGATGTGACTTCGTCTTCTTTCTTGGCAGACAATCGAGTGCTATTTCTCTGGAGGCAGTTGCTAAGAGATCGTATTTATCACTAATATTATTTGGGTCCTCCTTCGCATCAATCAGTAAGGATAACTTATTGTGAACAGAGAGTGTGTATTGCTCACATATCTTGGTGTCTGTTACAACCTTTCTCCAGTCAACCTGTTTTGCGGGATCTTTTCTTGGAACTTTGCTTTGCCTGTTGCTGATCTGGCATTTGCATGCCACAATTCGGTGGTCAGATCCAACACTTCCAAATGATGAATAAGCTCTGCAATTCTTAATGTTCTGTTTTGTCACTTCCTTCTTGCTAGAACATAGTCAAGCTGTGCTCGGTGTCCGGAGGGATACATGTGTGCCAAAGCCTAGCTGGACGATGTTGAAATTTGATGTTGGCAGCAAGTATGTTGTTCCAGAAGGTCCACAAGATGTTTGCCATTTTTGTTACTTTCTATAAGGAATGAGAAGGCTGCCTTGTCTTGACCAAGTTGGGCATTGAAGTCTCCTCCAATGAAGAGCAGGTTATGTGCTGGTACAGCAGAGGCAGTTGCAGATAGGTCTGAGTAGAAGCTAACTACATCAGGGTCATTAATCTATACATTTGCGGGACTATAGCAACGGATGATAGTTGTTGCAGGATTGCCAATTAATGTTATGACATTACTACTTCGGATATTACTAGTTATCCTATTGAGAACATCTGGGTTAAGAAACACGTTGGATTAACAGCATATTAACCCATAGATAGAGGTGAAGGAAATTTTGTTTGGCTGTATTTGGTGCTTTGACTGATTTACCCCAAAGAACTCTCACAAATGAAAAACATGCCATGGGGAGTTATAACGTTGTACCCTTCTCAATGGTGACAAAAGAAATATTGATTGATTGGAAAATATCCCTAACATTGTCAAAGTAAAGGGGGGGCCGCTCAGACATAATTTGAAAACCAACTTGTCATAACTACCAAATTATCTCTAGCAATTGGCAGATACCCAGTGGTTTCGGTCATTATGACGTGTCACCTAGCAGACGTACACCTGCGGCAAACTTCATGATATTGCACAAACTCTTAGCACATCAACCTTCTAAAGTGTCACATCTCTAGGTAAAGCTCTGTCAGACATCACCGCATAGAGCAAAACGCAAGAATAACGTACAAAAGGGCCACCTATTGAATGTGTTCTAAACAGACCACCACCGTATGAATAAACGTATATATAACGGACAGACCGTATGGATAGCTCGTTGAACATATACTTGTAACGAACACATGACAAACAAAAATGCATAAAACAGAACAATAGAGGGATAAAATACGTTAGGCGTGCGCTTTGTTTTATACGGTGTTGTGTGAGCCCTTAATACACATCACGAAACGTAAGAATAACGTAAACTGGTTTGGTAATCGATATACATGTATTTCAATTACCAAACCCGTGTACGTTATTAATATGTTTATTCGTATGTTTCATGATGTGTGACATGGCCCCAACATACGAAAGGAAATATTGCAAATTAAGTTTCTTCTGTTGGCCTTGTGTCAGTAATTGAGGTATTATACACTGAAAACTTTAACTAGTCAAGAAGCTGTTTGACTAACTTTAAACTAGTCAGGCAGGTTAGTCCAGCTTGCCTGACTAGTTTGACGTTAGTCAAGCCAGGTTTGACTAGCTTGTAAACTAGTCAAGCCTGCTTGACTAGCTTGTAAACTAGTCAAGCCCACTTGACTAACGTGCAAAACCTTGCTTGGCGAGTTTGCCAGATTGAGAGCTTGACTAGCTTGACAGTATAAAAGAGCTTGACCAACTTCAAGTTGGTCAAGCTGGCTTGACTAGCTTAAGTTAGTCAGGAATAACGAAAAACTGGTCAATAACTAGTCAAGCGACTAGCCTAAACTAGTTCAGCTTGCTGGACTAACGTCAAGCTGGTCAACAGACTAACTTAAAACTAATCATCCTTGTTAGTCCAGCAACTTAAAGCTAGTCTAGATGTGTACCGTCTGGACTAGCTTAAAGTTAGTCAGGCTGACAAGTTTAGGTTTTCAGTGTAGTAAAAGGATGGAGGCGTTACAGTTTTAGGTAAAAATCAGGAGTATTTTTACCATAATTTCAGGAGTGGTCAATTGATTTGGTTTATGGACCATAAAATTGACAATTTATCTGGCTATAAGTCCCCATTGTTTCATCTTCAATTATTCTTAATACCTTTTGAAATAATCGCATTCAAATGGCGCTGTGTGGGGTGTAAGGATGCAACGGTTGTGGCAAGTATATGTATGCATTATAATGCATTGAAGCGACTATACGGTGCATTATAAGCATTGGCTATTACCTGTCCTTGTACCTACTGAAGGGTTATTATTTATGAACAAAATGAGAAATCAGTGATAATGAAAAGAAATTGTGGATGATTATGAAAACAAATTGTAGATGAAGTCATATAAATTGGTATTTGTAGTAATGGATTCCAATTGACTTTTAAGAAATATTTGATCACACTATAATAGTTCAGTACATAAGCAAATTCCTTTATTACAAGTTGGGATTTTTTAAAAGTATATAGCACCCCCTTCATATATCAAAGGGTTAAATTATTGAATTACATACAGTTATAAAGATATGATGAAATCAATTATGGTCCATTTTTGCATGAAATTCGATACAATTTACCAGGCTATAAGTCCCCATTTTTTCATCTTATTATTCCTTACGTTTTGAAAATATCGTTTTTGAATGGCGCTGTGTAGGGGTGCGAGGATCAAAATTATTTGTACCTTCAAATTCCCATTGTCTCTGTCACTTCAGTGAGATTTAAAGTGGTCTTGGTTATAGGTGTAGTTACGATCATGAAAAAGCACACGTCTCTAAAATTGGTACAAACCAAGATATAACCGAGATATAACGGATTATTCAAGATGGAAAAAAATGAAATAATATATTCCATATTTAACGTAAAGCCTGTATACCCTTGCAACACAATAAAACGTGGGGATATAAGAGCTATCTTTCACGAAAAAAGATCAAATATTACATTTTTTGGCTTCAAAACACTCTTCTGAAAATACTGCGCATACGTTTTGCAGCACTTGTGAAATCAAAACAAGTGCATACCAGTACGCGTGGACTTTAAATAATTTTGCCAACATTTAATTAATTACAGAATTTCTCCTTTTAAATTCTACAGGATGCTAATTTTTTTTATTATTTTCCTGATATTGTTTTCCCTCTAAGTTATCCAAGCCCGTGACGTCCAATCTGGGAATATGTTTTGACGTTGGCATAATAATTAAGAGGCGGCTTCAAAACTCAACTTGAGGTTGTCTGCCGGTTCTGGGCGGTTAACTATTGTTTATTCCGGTTGTACCACCCAGAACCGCCGGTTATGTTTGAAAGCGACCCCTAAATCATTAGATTTTGTTTAAATTGTATGCTCATTATTTTTTATTAGCATTTTATATAAACTTTTCCCTGAAACAAACAAACAAAACAAATTAACAAGACAAAAATGACCAGCCGTCTGCTTGAATTTATATACTTAAAGTGTTTTTAACACTGCAGCATTGTGAATTGTGAATATGAATGTGAATAAAGGGGTTATTTTTGTAGTTTAACAGCAACAGAGTGAGAATAAAAGTTCATCTGTGTTGATATGAATCATTCTTTGAAATTAATCCGATGTTCTCAACACTAATATAAACATACCTTGAATTTTCGGATGATGTGCTTCATCCTTCATCTGGAGTTAGACTGGCAACTCAGATTCGAACCGTAGCTCTCGGTAATTTATGGCGGCCCTCGTCTCTGTTAAGTGATGGTTGGTTAACTCTGATGTATATGGACTCCTTCACACCACGCTCAAAGGTACTTGGGCTCCCGATCCAGAATTTTGACTTTCGCCAGATCGACATTGTGTCCCGGGGATTTAATGTGTAAGTGCTGGGAGACCTCAGACGAGCAACAGAGTGCTTTTCATGATTTTCCAGATAATGTTTTCTTAAGAATACTTTCCAACAGCTTCGCGACCCCAATCAACACAGTCTGTAGATCAAATGTTACTACAAAACACTTTCCTTTTGCTAAACCTTCAATTAGATTGCTTCATATACCTTGCTAACTCACATTAGTAGCTGGCGGTTATGTAGACAATAACACTTATAGAGAATATACATTTCAAAAAAAACATATCGTAACTTGTTCGTTTTAACGTATGAAAACAAATTATCCTACATGACAAAAAGGAACACTATTATTAGAACAAATCTCATGCGTAAATTAGAAAACAAAGCCTGTCCAGTTACATCCTTTTATGGCCTTGCGTCACAAACAGGTCCTTAAAATATCATGGATTTGTTACATATCACCCTAAAAAATGGTAGGAAACATGCATTTTTGCTCAAACTTCTTTACGTATTTGGGAAAGTTTGGTATCATATGAAAGGTCTATTTATACTCATAATTTTAATTTATGAAGTTATACTTGAAAAAGCAATTAGGGAACACGATGGATCGGGTGGAGGCGGCGACGGTGGAGGCGGCGCGCATAGGAATACATGCAAAAGTGTACAAAAGTTATGATTAATAAACACATGTATCATTAAAAATAAAAATGCTGGGATCATAATTTTTTGAATATACTTCAATAAGATATGTATAATGCTAAAGCATGTATTGAATAGTGACATGTCATCCAAATTTTGTTGTTTCTTGATGGTTTATATGTGGGTAATTTTCTCTATACATTACTGTACAAAACATGCATTTACACTCGAAAATCTTTTGACCGAGTCGACGTAGATGGTAAAAAGTATACATTTTTCAAAAGGAAATTTGTCGAGGAATCCAATTATGCGATTGATTTTTAGGTAGTGTATACAAGAAAAATCTTTTGACCGAAAATTGTCCCAAAAATTAATGAGTCGTTTCATAGATTTTGACCATCCTCAATATTTTGACCACAATGAAATTGGTCACCAAATGAATTATTTTATGGAAGGCTATTATTACATCCTTCAGATAATGTTTTTGTCATCTGGATACACCTTTCCACAACAAAATCTCATTGTGTCAAGTTGGTTGACCAAAATGCACTTTTATTTTATTTTGCACCCTGTATAATTTATTTTACCCATCCCTAAAAATTAGACTTATTCAGGTAAAATTGAAATCCTCGGAAAGTAAGCTTTCCAGCAATATCTATCTTTGTATGTAGTGTATATATATTCAGAGTTACGATCCGTTGAATACAAATTGGCATGGTTTTACCAATGTTTTTGTGTGAAACAAAAAATATGACTTACGTCCTTATTACAGTGTGTCGGGTCATTCGAGAAATAGAGAATTTATTTATTCATGGCAACATTTGTTTTAGTGTAAAAAAACATTAACGTTGTAGAATTTCATTGACGTATTTAGTTATAAAGAAAGGTGTTTTTCTGTGTATGTGTTGGTTCGTTAGACAGTTTTGAAAAAAAAAAGCCAACTATATAACCGGTTCTAACTTACCATCGGTTTTAAAAGTCATAGACATGAAAAAAGGTTAACAGGTTAATTTGGCTTCAGGTAAGCATTTCGTCTACATTTTGTATCTGTAAATTGACAGATAATCACATTTCACGTGTTTATTGCGACAGATAGTAAAGCGGTTCTCTTTTGACAATATAAAGTAATTGCATTGGTTCGTGACCTTCAGAGATTTTGTTTAAATCGTACGCTCATAATCTGGTCTTTCAATTTCTTTTTCATTTCATAAAAAGACACACAAATATTCGGTCTCCTTACCTATGAAACTACAAACCACCAACCATCACCTCTTAATTACAATTTGACTTTAAGTGCATTATGATCTTGTTGAGACTGACATTAGTTTATCATACGTATATACAAAAACGTCGAACTTTACGGAGACAATAGCCTTATGACAGGTGTATGAGAGAGTAGCACGTTAATGACTATATGTATGTTGGCTGGACAGTTTCGACGAAACCCTCAAATTATGTTTCACTATATCTGACCCAGGGCAGAAACAAGGTGATTAAACTCTAAAAAATCTAATAGTTCTAACCGCAGCAACACTGAAAATATATCCCGTAAAGTTTACGGTAAATACCTGACAATTTTATTGGTAACATTTAACCGTAATTTTTATAGATTCTCGTACTTTATCTTATAAAAATATAAAAATTATCTCCTGAATATCAGCCAGCTCATTTTCTTATAACTGAAGGTGATAAACCTTTTATTTCACTTACACTCAAAATGAAGAATTTTCTTTGGGTATTGAGTGAACATACGTCTACCGCGTGGAAGGTTAGTGCTCTATCATCTGCACCATTCAGTGACTGCTAGTAAAAATGAGTTTCATTTATATTTAACCTGAGAATTGATGCATGCATTTACTCTTCAATCAAAGATTTTAAAGAGTATTAAGTAATCTTATAAAAATTGCATTGATCCATGAGAATTAAATCTGATCATATCTGAGAATTTTGGCAGCAAATTAACAATTAACGGAAAATTTCTGTAAAAAGACTGCAATGAGGTCAAACTACGGAGATTTGCCGTAAAATGTACATTACAAGCGTTTTTACGATGTCTTCAACCGTAAAAAATACGGTGATATTTTTCAGCACCTAATTGTCTCTTGTTTTTGAGCAAATTGATATTCAAGAAACTGATGATAATAATAATAATATATGTTATACTCTCATCTAGACTAAAAAAATCAAATTTTGCAAATAGTACGTAGTTGACACCTTACTGTAATTTTATGTTTGCCACCATTCACTACTTTTGGGCCTTTTTAAGCATTTTCTAAGCATTTACCTATTTTGGTGTCCAGTTTGATTTCTTAATACATGTTTAACATCTTAGGTGTTTTTATCATTTATTGTTTAAATAAAAGTTATTTTTAATGGAGCACAGTTTTAATATTTTAGCTTGTCTAGACCAAATTAATACATAAATACGTTGAGTAATATTCAATTTCAAGCAATGTTCATCAGCCTTTCAACGGGTTTCTTTATCGCTAATAATAGCAATAATTACATCAAATACCAATTACATATTGAACAAATAACTCTTAAGCAGCTGCAGACGAAGATGCCGAATACAGATTATCAGTCTTTACCATGTAAACGTAAGAAAGTCGTATTTGCAATGGCTGACATATGCTACTTCTATTTTACACCTAATTATTAGAATGCGATAAATCCTCGCAATGTTCCTCCAGTGTGTCAGTGACTCTTGAAATAATTATTGTGTCAAATAAAGAACCATTTGAAGAGTTATTGACCAAATACGGGATAACGCCCTTCGGGACAAGTTTTTTCACACCCCGACCCCGTTGTTCCCCGACAATTTTTTCCCGACCCGCCCGAATTTTTCATGATTTCCCGGTCAAGATTGGTATCTTTCCCCGAGTCTCAATCTATTATAGTGGTGTTTAACAAGGATTGAGATTTAAGCTATAAACGAAAACAAATAACAAATGATCTTTATTAGGACCTTACACAAATTTTAATCTTGTCACAGTAACATAACAAACACTGTTTAATGCATATACTCCAATAGTTTCATATTTTTTTAAATCGTACGATGACTTTAAATGACCCGGGTCTTTTTCGTTACCAATCACAGCTCATGCTTTACGTGAGATTTATGTGATTTGGTTGTAAAATAGGTGATGTCAAAATTTTAAATGTACCTTTAATGTTCAACTTAAATCATCATGGCAACAATTGTAATTAAATGTGACCAGCAATATCAAAAAGTACCTTAAGGGAAAATTTATTTAAGGGTATAGTCCCTTTAAGTGAGCGATAGAGCGGAAAGCCATGTTGATGCTATTTTGACCATGTTCTTGTTACTAAAATCATTAATAAATGCTTGTGCATAATTTAATTTACTCTTTATGTACACTAAATATTGGGGTAATCGAACATGTGTAAGTTTGCCAAAACTCGTAGCAAACATGGCTTTTTTTAATTGAAAATCTCCTCACTCTGGAGTCAACAAGCGATCGTATAAATCGGCAATCTTGCAACATATCTACATGGTTGCTCATATAGTTGGAATAACATTATTTTTACTACCTTTTTATGTAAATGTCAATATATGATAAAAAATATCTGGAAAATTATGTTGCTTTTGGTCAGATTTGATAGGTAATCTTGTTGGGTGTGAAATAATTGAACCCCGAATGTGATCAATTTTCCCATGTACTGGTAAGGGGGCAAAGACAAAATGGATCAAAAACGTGATTTTTTTAGGTCAAATTTGATTTGACCCCGCCTTGGTTAAGGTCACTTCTCTACTCAAGTTGAGTGCTCATATGGAATGTTTATCTGTAGTAGAGTGATAAGCAGGTGAATGAATGTCTTTGTCACGCTTGACTGGGCCAAGAGAATGCTTGGAAGCAAAGAACAAAATGATGCTTCAACGCCCATAAATTTGCAAAAATAGGGTTATGATGAACGTGGAATAGTTTCCGGCGGTATAAGACATCTTAAAAGGTTTTGATGATATTATATACCGCCAGGGACCATTCCACGTTCACCACAACCCTGTTTTTGTAAATTGAGGGGCGTTGAAGGATCAGTTTGTGCTTTGCTTCCAAGCATGCTGTTGGCGCTTTCAAGCGTGGCCAAGACATCCAATCCCCTGATTATCACTCTACAGTTTTTATACACTCCATATGACCACTCAACTTGAGTACATAAGTGACCTTGATCAAGGCGGAGTCAAATCAAATTTGACCTAAAAATCAAGTTTTTGACCCATTTTTGTTGTTGCCCCCTTACAAGCACGTTGACCATTTTTTTCCATTTTTTTTTGTTAAATTATTTTTAATTTGATTTGATTTATTAATCTATTTATTTATTTAGACCTATTTATTTATTTATATTTATCTTTTTATTTAGGCATATTTATTTACTTGTTTATCTAGGCCTATTTATTTTATATATGCCTATATATTATTTATTTTGTCTTTTTTATTGATTGTATTAATGTATTCGTAGGTAACCTTTATTTTTGTCAGCACATCGCATTCTTTGGTACTTTTATAAAGTATCAGACCGCTACAAAAGCAATTCATTTAATAATGGTGTTCACCTGGCTTTGCATACAGCAAATACTACTCTATATATCCAATTTATTCCCTTTAATTTTAAGTTTTAAGCATTTTGGATTCGTAGGTAACAATTAAATATACCACTGGAAATAATTATCCTAAAAATCAATGCATTACACAGGATCAATAAAACTATGATATTTTTTTTCCTGATACATATGGTAACTTGAAAAACATTATTTAATTTACAATTAATGCTGTTTTAAAAATTTTCAACCTACTTTCTGCAAAAATAAATATTTTCCACATTAAAAATGGCCTACAATGGCATGTAAATTGCTTCTAGGATTTTATTTTCTCTAAGAAGGGGGTTGAATTATATATGGCGTGAAAGGTCTTTTAAAGGCGGACAAAATAAACACAAAAACAAAGTTACCAATATTTACACTTTTCGTTTATAAAGCGGAACATGAAATACACACTGTTTTTGGATTCGACCATATTATAGACAGATTTTGTTCAATGTGATTACTAAATGTCTCATTTTATTATATATTATATGTATCGATATAAAAGCAAAAATAGCTAACCGGTTAAAAGTCCTATATTCCGTCCTTAAATTGAAAGTGCATCTTCGCCAAGTTGAGCATTCAAGCATTTAAAATATGTAGCATTCCTTTTTGTTCTAATGATTACTGCTCTTTATATACACTCTAAGAAATGACCGTATTTTTACGGTAGAAAACCGGTATTTTTTAACGGTGAATTCCCGTAAGAAAATATTTACGGATGAAATGTAAATTTGACGTATTTTTACGGGATTTTACCGTAAATATGTGGAAAAAACGGGGAAGTTCCGTAAATTATTAGCAAAAAAGACAATTTGACACCACAGAAAATATATACTAAATATAAAGTATATTTGTAGTTATTGTACTAAGGCTGCATATTGTCCCTTGGTATGGCCAGTAAAATACTGTATATTAATTTACGGCAAAGTTGTAAATTTTACGGTAAAGTGTTGGCAACCGAATTGCCAGGGATTTTACCGTAAAATTTACGGGAAATTTCTAAAATACCGTAGAATAATTTAGGGCAAGTTGTAAATTTTACGGTAAAGTGTTGGCAACCAAATTGCCAGTGATTTTACCGTAAAATTTACGGAAAATTTCTTAGAGTGTACGAAAGAGGGATTAAAGTGAAATTTAAACAGCAACGTTTTACGTTTCCGGGTATGTTTTCTAAAAAAATAATTGATGATAAGGTTAGCGTCTACATAATGTA
Organism: Ophiothrix spiculata; assembly: GCA_000969725.1. NCBI lineage: Eukaryota > Metazoa > Echinodermata > Ophiuroidea > Amphilepidida > Ophiotrichidae > Ophiothrix > Ophiothrix spiculata. The sequence continues at coordinate 22,115 of JXSR01S009150.1, forward strand.
CAACTTTGCCTGTAGATCATTTGTTACTGCAAGACTGTTTCCAATGGCTAAGACTTCAATTAGATAGCTTCATTCCCCCGGGAAGTTACTTAGCGGTTACAGGTATTTTAGATATATAACGATAATTCTTGAGAATATATAAAAACATTGCCAAATGACAAACCCAACATTCGTTTATTTTTATATCATGCATTTGCATCACCGGGAGTTGAAATCCCACAAGATAATATCATTACATTTATATATTATAGCCACGGTATTGAGCGTGTTAAAAAGGCAGCCCGTAATTGAGAAACTAAAGGGATCACAAAGTGTACTTGTGTAATATATAGGCAAAAACCAAAAACACATTTGTTTCCCGTGCGCCGCGCGCATTTCGTTTTGGCGTCATTATTTGGGCATTTCATTTTTTTATTTGATATTTTAGAAAACGAAAATCAAAATAGCCAATTTGATAAAAAGAACGGGGAAAATTGCAAAATTTTTACTAAACTTAAGAAGTGTTTTCTTTTCAACAAAAACATGAAACTGGACAGGTTTCTTACTGAAAAAATCATCACCCATGCGGATTTTCGATCAAAATTTGCCTAAGCACCTCTTGAACAATAGAAAAAAAAAAAGAAAATAAAAAACCGCACTTCGCATTTAGGTTTTTTGACCACCAACAGGAAACAAACTTTTTTTTTTGCCTTATCAAACAAATTTATTTAGCATTTTAAAGGCTGGCTTACACTGTGACGATGACCAACATCACGTGATGAATGTAAATACATTTATTGAATTTCAAAAAAACTATTAAATTTCAACATTCTCCCAAGGTCGCTTCCAGCCGTCACTTGCCGTCGAGATAACGCTGGAGGTCGTTATCTTGAATACTGTCCGTCGACGACAAGTCGTCACAGAGTTAACCTATGCTAAGGCGTCGAAATAAAACACCTGTTTTACGGGCCGACCAACCCTAAATTTGTGTTTTTTATCATATTTTTAGTTTTGTCAAATCATGACTGTGAAATCAGTTGGTGTTTTTTTAGGATGTTTTTCCATTTTTATTTTTTGGTTATTTTAGCCATTTAAAAAAAAAAAAATCGCCCGCCGATCGATCCTACTTAAAAGGTCCACTCACTCGTAAAACAGGGTTTTTTGCCCCCTGAATGGTTTAACCCTACACTCTAAGAAATTTTCCGTAAATTTTACGGTAAAATCACTGGCAATTTTGTTGCCAACACTTTACCGTAAAATTTACAACTTGCCGTAAATTAGTCTACGGTATTTTAGAAATTTCCCGTAAATTTTACGGTAAAATCACTGGCAATTTGGTTGCCAACACTTTACCGTTAAATTTACAACTTGCCGTAAATTATTCTACGGTATTTTAGAAATTTCCCGTAAATTTTACGGTAAAATCCCTGGCAATTCGGTTGCCAACACTTTACCGTAAAATTTACAACTTTGCCGTAAATTAATATACAGTATTTTACTGGCCATACCAAGGGACAATATGCAGGCTTAGTACAATAACTACAAATATACTTTATATTTAGTATATATTTTCTGTGGTGTCAAATTGTCTTTTTTGCTAATAATTTACGAAACTTCCCCGTTTTTTCCACATATTTACGGTAAAATCCCGTAAAAATACGTCAAATTTACATTTCATCCGTAAATATTTTCTTACGGGAATTCACCGTTAAAAAATACCAGTTTTCTACCGTAAAAATACGGTCATTTCTTAGAGTGTAGTCTTTTACCATCCCCCTAATGGATGATGATCGACGATTGAACCAAAACAAAGCGACCCTGAGTATTTAGGTAATTGTTTTTACAACCTTGCAGTCATTTAACGGGAAAAAATCGGTGGTGCCATTGTGAAAAATATCTGCATGCTATGGACTTGAAACTTACAGGACCTTTTAGAATGGTCGATCACTTTATTTAGTAGCAAAAATCCGACGAAAATTAGACATTTAGAACTTTTATAGCGATTTTTTTTTGAAAAAGTGGCAATTTTTGCCAAAAGTCATTTTTTTTCGGTCCGGAAATACTTTGTGACGTCATAATTACGTAACGACTCGGCCGATTTGCATGATCTTGGTATCAATGGAAAGAGGAGACTCTACTCTATTCTGTAGTACCAAACAATATAACTTTAGGGGTCCCAATTTTAAAATCACAGGGGGTTGGTAACACCCCCCCCCCCCCCCCATCCCCCAGGAAGACGTGTTACAAAAAAAAGAGGCTCAGTTAGCAAAAAAACCGACGAAAATCGGACATTTAGAACTTTTATAGCAACTTTTTGAAAATTATCATTAGTGGGAAACATGAGTTCAGGGGCCTATGGGAAATGTGGCAAAAGTGATATACTTAGTGTTGATTAAAAAAATTCCCACTGAAATTTAGTGTCGATTTATTCACAAAAGTATGTTTTTTCAATAAACAAAATAAAAAAAGTGGGGCCGCCGACATACTCTTCACGACAAAATGAGAAAATGTGACATTTTTTGATACAAAACACTATTTTGCGTATAGTGTGCATGCGTGTTGCTGTACTATTAAAATTTTATTGCTTTTACTTTTTAGAAAAAATAGTATTTCAACTGCTGAGATCATAAGTATGCTTTTGCATCGATAAATTCTTCCATTCAAAAAGGCATAATCATGTTGGACAGATTTATAAATGTCTTACACAGTGATTTCAGTTCATTGTATTAATGATATCTGATCTGTACAAGGTCAAATCGGTGACTTAGTTGAGAATTAAAATGCGCATACTCAGCCCAGTCGCGTAATTCCCAAGAATGTATTCATTGTGAAATTTAATCAACCAAGGTTTTCGGTGCAATAGGGCGTTAATGTGCTGATCTACCAAAGCCGGTAGCTCCGCATGAGCCTGGTAATAGCACGAGGTGTTATCTAAACTGAATATATAATGTCTTAAACAGTGAAAACATAGAAGTAAATAAAATATTAACAAATATTATTTGGTTGTAATTAGTATCTGTAACACATAAGCCATAAACATTAGGCTTGGACAAAATGAATAGACACAATTCTCTCTCTTACTACTTTTTCCTGAAATTGAGCTTAAATTTACTAGATCTTAGAATGGACTTGACGTGATATTATGGTTATTGGCATTCACAGAATAATTATTGCTTTGGAGGAACGATAAAGTATGTGAAAAAGTTAAATTTAGGAATCGAAACGATAGAGAATCCCTTTAAAACTATAAAAAATTAGACAGGTTGGCTAAACCATCGCACACAATAAATAATATAACCTATGGCGAAGACCTTATCTCCTATCTGGAGACAGGTGCAGCTCTAGAATAGCAAGTTAATGACCACATGAATGTTGACTGAACACCTTACGGGTAAACCCTTACAAAATATCTGGCCATTTCTATTCACTATTAGGAAGGTGATTAAACCCAGTGTAAAATTCGATATTTCATACTGAATATCACATATTAAAAATGTATAGCGATGTTACTAAACCTGCAGCATATTACTGCCATGCACATAGTAACAAATATTTAACATTTAGTCACGCTGATACAATTATTGCCTATCTAACATTACGACAAAATTGGGATTTTGAATAAATCAGAAACACCTGGTGTGAGTAAATATACAAAATGTATATGACCTTGAAAATGTTTTACAAGGTCAAAATGAAAATTGCTTAACTCGTTATATTACTGCCTAATAATTTTGTCTACATCACTGTATTTTTCTGCCTAACTCGCAACTTGTTGTTAGATAGGCAGAAATATTTTTGCCCATTTCACTTTATGTATCTGCCTATCCCACAATATGTTATTATATGAATGCCTATCTCAATTTATGAAACTGATAAAAGTAATTTTAATGGTTACGTAATAATCTTACAGAACATGTTCAAAAAAGGCAACAAACTACAAATATTATTAAAACTGTTTTCCTTTATCTTCTCAATTTTGTCAAAATGTTAGGTAGGCTATAATTTTACCATCGTGAAGATTTCTTTATACAGATGCAGAACTGAAACCTTGTTTATCGCACTGAAAACCTAAACTGGTCAGCCTGACTAACTTTAAGCTAGTCCAGACGGTACACATCTAGACTAGCTTTAAGTTAGTCTGCATTGCTTGACTAACAAGGATGACTAACTTAGCCTAGTCCAGCATGCTGGACTAGTCTCATTTTACTTGCTTGACTAGTTTTAAGTTAGTCTGTTGACTAGCTTGACGTTAGTCCAGCAAGCTTGACTAGTT
>JXSR01S009151.1:31468-46796 GCA_000969725.1 Ophiothrix spiculata
AGTTTGTCGCGAAATAAAACATAATTATAAAGAATTACGATGACTAAAAGGTGATCGTAGACTTACGAAGATATTTAAAAATGCATTTGATCGTAAATCTTTCGTGAAATAAACTTACGATTGTTTGTAACTTTGCGATAGAATGCGATACTTTGTGAAATACACCCCTTAGATCTGAAAAAAAAAACTGGGGCCCGTTTCATAAAGATTTGAATCAAGCGTACGTTTGATTTACCAACCGTAAAATAGGTTGATACAATGTAAATTTACGTTGCAAATCAAACGTACGCTTGATTCAAATCTTTATGAAACGGGCCCCGGAACCTTTGAGGGTTCTCAAAGATGGTAGTACCAAAACCATTGATGTAATCTTCATATAGTGGAAATCAAATTTTAAACCTGTTACGTGATGTGTTGTTTGTTAGTTGGTGAAATACAGAGTATTATTGTTATTACTATCATTATCATCATCACCGATGGATTTAACATAAACATAACCTTTTGGTTTAAAACACATTTTGAGTAATTATTAGGGGCACACCATTAAATATCCTGTGATGGTGAGGAAGTTATTGTAAAGCAAAACTTTTCCTTCTATAGGTTGCAGGGAGAAAAATAAGTTTGCGATGAATTGGCGGGATTTCATCCATTGACAGCCAAAAAAAAAGCACTTGACTTCACATAAAATGCAAAAAACCACAAGCTGTTTTCCGACCTTCAAGTGGAAATTCTCTCGCATTTTTTGTGCGATAAAAGTGGAAATAATTATATCCAGACCCATACACGAGAAGATGCACTAATTCTTTACAGCTTTTAGCTGGTGGTACCAAAGACTCACTGGCAGAAACAGTAATATTTCCAATTGAAATGAGCAGAGTATAAGCTAAAATTTCCATTAATTCTCAACTGCTATTTAAATCTGGAATAGATTAAGTATCAGTCCTTTCAGATCCTTTTTGGATTACACACATTTCAATCTCTAAAAAAGATTTACTTTAAATAAACAGGGATTGTTCACTAAATACGATCTATGAAAAGATTAAAATTTAGTTTATAAGATTAAACTTACAATCCCGTGAAAACTAATAACAGTCAATAAGACCTTTAAGAGTAAGGAGTTGGTATATAACAGATTTAACTGAAACCGCTTAATGGGTTACGAAAGCGTTACCTTGTAACATAATTTACTGAAATATGTTTTCCTGTTTTTTTTTTCTTCCGGTAGATATAACGAGACAAGGAAGTGAACAGCAATAAGTGTTTATATTGTTTTATAGGATGCTCGGTTACTTAATCAGTGGAAAAACTGGGTCAACATATTTATTGGCGGAATTGCTCGAAAGTCTAAATTAAGTGAAAGCATAATGTTTTGATTCACTAGACACGAATACTAATGTTTGAAACGAAACCCACAATATACATTAAGTTGATAAATTCTTGACATAGTCATTTAACGACATATAATAATCATACAAATTTAACCACAAAATGGTCATTCCGTCTTAAGATGCCTGGTAATTTTGACCGTTGACCCAATACACCGACTTTTGATAGGTTTCAATGTCTCATTACTACAGGTGGTATAAATACAGGTCAAACCTGTTTTGTGAGCACCAATGGTAAATATTGATAACCAGTGTTGAGTATGTTTTGCTTGATACCATGAAAACGTTTGATCAGAGACATTGCAAACTATTACTATGTGTAACCAGTTTTGCAAAAGAAACATTTTGATAACATTTTCAGCAAAAGCGGACACTTTTTACATTTTTGACTCCCGTAGGACAAAACTCCTGACCCTTGAATGACCTTTTTACGTTTTATGGATATAACTCAAAAACAGAACATCAGAGATAGATACAGCTAAACTTTTTCTGCACCCTTATGATCATGATGATGAGAGAAATACATTGGAATTGTTTATACAAGATTTGGCCAACTTTGAAATTTGGCCCTCTGTAATGGCGACAATTTTGTTTATTTCGTGTTCTCAACACCTGGGACTTAACTTTTGATATTCTGTTAACATCTGGGACTTTAGTATTTTTAGTCCCAGGTTAACATGATCTTAAAAAACTCGTTTGCAATTTTTTGAGTTAAGTGTAGGCAAATTCGTACTTTGATCTAATTAATTCCCTGTTAACATAGTTAAGAGATGAAACGAATAGAAAATTGTGCACTATATAGCCAACCAAATGTGATTAATTGCTTTCTGCTGGCAATATCGCATCATCTTGCGACGTTTTAGTGAACCATTGTAATTTACGTACCCAGTCATGGTCATTAAAGGGTTATTTCTTTCTTCAACATCATGTGACAAACCGGGGTGATACATTAAACAAAGGCACCTGTTTGGTGGTTTTGCGTATTAATTAACGCTAGTCTTCCTAAAGGGGGAAGGGGTTACCACCCCTTAACTGATGATCACCGGTTGCACCAACACGCAAAACAAAGCGACCCTGAGCATTTAGGTAATTGGTTTTACACTCTTTGCGGTCATTTTACGAAACAAATCGGGAATACCACTTGAAGGTGGTGTTATGGTAGGCCGTCAAAGTCCGAAGTTAGGGGTGGGGTGTTGCCACCTTGAAAATTTTCAAATCGCCATTTTGGAAAATATCTGCATGGTATGGACTTGAAACTTACAGGACATGTTAGAATTGTCGTTTCCGTCATTTACTAGCAAAAAAACGACGAAATTCCGATATTTAGAATTTCTTTAACCATTTTTTGAAAAATGAACATTTATTCGGTCCGGAAATACTTTGTGACCTTAAGGTTAAGGAAAGAGATAAGACAGGAAGAAGAGGAAAAATAATTCAAAGTGAATTTTCAATAATAAAGGAATAATAAGGCTAAAAAAAACAACTCTGTCTCAGCTTACTTAAGGTCAAAACCCTAAGCGCTATGCGGGGTTTTTGTTTTTGTTTTTTTAGTAAAAAACGGCAACGCGGATGCGGAAAAACCCCTCAATTTTTTTTTTTTTGCATTTTTCGGCCACTACTTTTTTTCGCGGCCGCTTCGCGGCCGTTTATTTAACTTTTTCCCCCAGTAGTAATGAAGGAAGAATTATTTCATTTATTCACTAGTTCATTCGTCAGTTCATCCATTCATTCCATTCTGTTCATTACTTAATTACACATCTCTTTAATCAGTATGCATGAATGTAAAGACTCCCAAAAAAGTATCGCCTCATTTCGAACAAATGGCTCCTGCGCCAATACGGAATACGCAAACGTAATGTAAAGATTGTGTACACAAGCGCTGGAGTTTCAGCTTTCATTTGACACCCTATTTTTGAAAATTGACTGAGAAACACCGATGTTATGAACATTTAAGACCCTCAAGGTCGTTTTTTAAAAGTTGCTAATTTCATTTTACGCACCGTACAAACCAGTAACACAAAACTAAGGATCAATATGAAGAGAGTGGTTTTTTGAAAGCATGCGTCATGGACCTCCTAGCATCATCCATCAAGATAATAATCTTTTCATCTTATTAATGATGAGAAACGATCTAAAATTCAGATTCAATTGGTTGACAATACTAGCCTTAAAAACAAATGGTGCACCGTTATTCGTCGTTAATATGGTCTGGTATTGTGCCATGTCTTTAATGCTAGCAATACCTACCAATTAAATGTCGTTCCTTCGGTTCTTATTATCAATACAAATTAATTAATGAAAAATTATTGAAAAAATATCTGGATAAATGATGCTTAGACACCAATGACGAATGCTTTTGAAAGACCGCGTGCTTCATTGACTAAACTCACTTACCTCTCATACTGATCCTTATTTTTGAATAACTGGTTTGTACAGAGCAAAAAATGAAAATTGCAACTTTTAAAAAACAACCTTGAGGGTTTTAAAAGTTCATAACTTCGGGGTTTCTCAGTCAATTGTCAAAAATAGGGGGTCAAATGAAAGCTGAAACTCCAGCGCTTGTGCACACAATCTTCAAATTATGTTTGCGTATTCCGTATTGGCGTAGGAGCCATTTGTTCGAGGTGAGGCGATACTTTTTTGGGAGTCTTTATTAGTATTACACCAATCATCCCCAAAACACACACAAACCAATCCCACACCAATCTCCTCACATCACAACCCTAACCCACCCAGCCCAGCCAACACTTGATGTTTTACAAAATTTTAACAGCCTATTACAAAAATAGAACAATATTCTGTACGTCAGTTATTTATTTTGTTACATTATTTTGACTACTATTTGATTCATGTTCCTCACTTTTACCATGATACATCAACAGTGATCAACATCAACGGATGATTTTCATGTCTCTATGTCCCACAGCCGGATGAAACGATATATTATGATTAAATTTCACTCGCATTTGGTATTAGCTAATAAATCCTATTGTCTGCAATCCAATCATCGCTCATTTCCCGTTTGTCTCCAAGGGGTATTCATTTAGAAATCAAACTTATTAAAGGAATTCGGTATACTTGAATTTAATCAAACGATATGACGCCATAGGTGTAAGGAAAATATCAAAGAGAGAACTTACGAGGAGAAAATACAAAATATTTTCCATTTGCAAATGAAAGCCTTGTAGCTTTATTGAAAGCGACAATAATGCAGCTTGTCAAGTCTATTAAAGGTAATCAATAAAATGGCCTGCTAATAAATTGTTTAAGGTGAAGGTCAACTTTCTATATTTTAGGAAAATGATTAATCTCTATAGCGACTTTGACTTTCCATAAACTCCATATTAGCTTTTAACGTCAATAATGAGAACGTTTTGAGAATCTTCACTTAATCACACAAATGCAATTATTTCTAAATCGCTAATAGCTGCTTATCAATCAAAAATACTAAAACATTTCTGATTAACATTTCAATTGAAATGAAATTGAATTGTTAAATATACCTTTTCAAAGAGGCAGGTAAACCAGAATAAGCGTAACCAAGTGTGTCAGATTCGGACGGAAGATAGCTACTCATGGTCTTATAATTTAATACAACAATTGTTTATTTGCAGAGCTTTCTGTTTTAAGATAAAGATTGTCCATCGTGTCCGTTATTTTAACAGATATTGAAGTGTTTAGACAGGCCAGCTATACAGAACAACTTTAAGGTCGAAATAAAAATCACTTTTAAGCCCGAGAAAAGGATAGTATGTTTCTAGATAGAGATGAATCAGAGAGTCAAATGTTTAATAGGGTCAAAAGTTTAATACCATAATAAAATACATAACAATGGACGTTCTTGGTAGACAAGAAGAAACTTATAACTTGTCAAGCTCAGTGAGTGAAGGAACCACCAAGCTGAAAAAATTCAGAATGATGATGCAGAGAAGAGATTCCTACCATCACATTTCCCTCAAGCCCAGGTGAAGGAATCTAAACACTAGACTGAGTTACTCGAGTGAGGTGCAGGATTGTGTCTTCTTGACAAAATGTTCCCATTCAATGGCAATACTCAATTCATTTTTCAAGACTGCACCTTGATGAATGACTCGTGTACATAGACAATAAGGTTGTTGTACTTCACAATAAGAGCAGATCTGTGTTTTGCTGATACGGGATAAGAAGGTATACTTCTAATACTGTTACTTCTAATACCGTAAAAATATTTCATTCATTCGCCGGGAAGAATCAGTGTCACGGAGGTATTGAGGTATATTGAACCACCGAGAATAAAGCACATATGCCTTGAGTATGGAAAAATTTGATTCGGAACTATGATAGAGACTTACTGATCCACCTATCCCAATAAATAATGATCCTCCAATCTGCACCGATTCTCTCACTCGCGAAGAAACCACAGAGGCACCGCAGCTATGAAAACAAACAAAGCAGCTGGTCTTGATTTACTTTTGCAGATGTATAATGATGTTGCGTCCATAGATACCATTTATGCTATCTATTCGGAGGTGCACACCAACATGTCACGTCCAAACAGAAAACTGTCATCATCCCACTGGCAAAGAAGGGTGGTACATGCACCTTATTAATTTAATGTTGGTCAATTTCAAAATATTTGATGCATTGGATAACATGATGCAAACTTACCTAACAGAAACAAACTAGGAAAAAGAATAACCAACAAGTTAATAACCCACTTCGCAAGAACGCTGTCATTGTACAATGGCCTTGAAAACAATTCCCTAATTGGATTTTCTCCCTATTTGATATATGGTTAAATTGCTGCAATAGTTTTGCTCTTGAGTTCGATGTTACTGTACTTATTGATCACAAAATACGTGGAATATATTTATGGATTTAACAAAACTAAATATCAGACAAATTTGGAATAGGGTACCAAAAATATATAACCAGGTGCTGTAGGAATGTAAATCCCCCATTCTTATTGTCCACGTTGTACAGTAAAATATAGGCTAACAACTCTCACGCAACATTAGTTTCACGCTTTACTCCGTCATGGTCTATGGAAGGCGGACTACCATTTCATGGGGACTAAGATTCCGTTCACAATGGGCATATATCTCACAACATACAAGTAGAAGACGGAACAAAAATGACTCATATTCTTATGTGAAGTTATAGCAAACTATTATTGCCCCTGATCTTTGAAGTATTCCCTGGACTTGTGCACCTTAGGAATGTTGTACTATTTTTGTACTCAATTTTTTCCAGGGTTAGCATTCATTTCTATATCTGTTTAGTTAACGAATCACATCTGGAAGCAAATCACAATTATTGTACACTTCGTCGGAATTTAGAATGATGTGCAGCTTATTTGGGCGTCATGCAGATATGTACGTCCTTCGTGTTCTGTTTAGCTACGTTAGTCTGACGCCCAAACTTGATATCCACTTTATTTTCACTTAATGTGGAAACTTTTTCGTTTAACAGACTCTTAAATGTCAAATCAATAATAGATTATATAAAAACATTTCACTTCGATATTATTTGTTAAATGACATTCGTGTTGCTCTTAATGAATACCACTGTTAAAACGCTGGACGACTTTTTATGGAGCACTTTAAACCTCAGCTTGCGATTGACAACCGCACAGAACTGCCAGTTCTGGCCAGTTGCTGTAATAATGATTCTTAGTCAAATACGATATGAAGATTTACAACACATCGCATACCTGTTTGTTAAATCGAATAGTCTGTTGAAAGTTTCCTGATCGATACGCTGATATAGATGAATACGATAAACTTTGATGAAATTCGAATAGAATCCGACATATCTGTATGATATGAAAAACATGAAACATGAAAATCCTGTTGGGTCGAGAGAAGACAAACAACTTTTCTTTCATGAGTTTTCTTCAAGTTTGATATTTACTTTAAAAAATCCAAAAAAACAGAGAGTTTGGACAGATAATAGCAGCTAATACCAATATAAAGTGTATAAGAAATGACATTATCTAGCTTATAACTGTATCCCTTTACGACATGTATTTGCTTCGTATGTTTATACCGTATAACAAGTGTTGTGGTCATGTCATATGTTGCGGTTTGTATTATACATCCGTTCCCAAATGGGGAGTTAATTTTGAGATAGGCTACTTGCTTTTAAAATATTCTATCCATTTGAGAATAGTTTCCATGAAGAAGATTGTTATGTTCTGTCATTAGAATATGTGCCGCCTTTTTTCGTAGAGAATTGTCTAAAATAGCCGAGAAAACCCAGCCAAATACTTAAATTTAAATCCTTTTCAAGTGATACACTGAAAGTAAGTAAATATTCTAAAATGGTACAAAAGTATAATCCCATGGGGCAGTCAAATATAAAACGGATACACGCTCCGACAGGCTGAGGAATTCGGTGAGAGCACAACCTAAAAAAAGGGTGTCATTGGGTGAGAGCAAAAATTTTGACATTCAGAGGGAGAAAAATAAAGCATCTCGTTACATCTGATAATTATTAAAAATGCCATTTAGTTGGCCTCTTTCTCTTTCACGATATATCTAATTGCAGTATCTTTGACAAAAATTTATTCATCAAAGCAGACATTTAAATCATAGGTACTCTTGAAATCCAAACATGACGAATCTCATTTTTCTAAAAGAATTGATATGTCCTTGCGATTCTTATTGCTTCATGTACTCTCTTTAAACCGAAAAAGTATAAAAACAACACTTTATCAACAAAATTATAAACCATTACGTTTTCCATGAAATCAAAAAATTAGATTTACTCAGCTTGGTACGATTAATAATCACTTGCCAACGACAATTATTGTGTCACAATTTGAGCTAATTTGCCAATATGCAACTTGCTTTAAATGTGGCTATTATACAATATAAGTGGCGTGTGAGACATTAGCTATGACCTTAATTTATGTTACAGCTCTTAACACACTTAATGCGAGACTCTTTGACAAAGACATATCAGGTTCCATATAAAAACATCTAGGATGGTACACAATACAAAGTAATTAAATCGCTTATATATCTAGTATGAAACCTAGCCATCAATTATAGTTTGATATATAGCTTGGCATTGATAGGAATGGCTAGCTTAGTTGGAATTAGCTCGCATTTTCTGAGGTTGTAAGCATGCCCGTAGTCAGGATTTTTTGGGGAGGGCGCGGACGGGTGCATTTTTGACCATTTTGCAGCGAAAAGTGGACCTTTTTGATAAATTTCGTCAAATGAGTGGAGGGGCGTCGCACCATCGTTCCACTTGGCTAAGGGCTTGGTTATACCATACCTAAAACCCATTTCATAAAGATTTGAATCAAGCGTACATTTGATTTGTCAAACGTAAACTTTTACACATTTTACAAAGGTTCAAAAAAATTAAAGAGATATCAAATCAAGAAATCACTTTGATTTGAAATTTCAAAAAAGTAATAGTGTTATTTACTTTAATTTTTCATCCCGCTAAAAGTATTTCTTTTTGCTATATTCTTGACTCGTATTTACGAAACGCTACAAACGAAATAGAGACTTTTAAATAGGTTAATTAAAGGGTTTATATGGTTTAAAGTTAGGGTTATTATTTCACTGGATATACTATATCGATTTATCCTGCGATTAGATTTTCGTCACACCCTGCTCTCGTTGGGACAGTTTGCATGATCTGGTCTCAAGCTATGGTATAACTTTATGAGCTACTAAATATTTTGTGCATGTAGCCTACTTATCAGATTAATTAAAGAGCATTTTTCTAGTAATAACGTAGGCTTAGTTTTGAAAAATCAATACTGTAACCATATTTTAATACAATAATTTGGCAATTTTTATCACCTACATATCAGCTCCCCAAGTTTAGTAAGGATTTCTACGATACAACTAGCAGTTAGACTCAGTCACCGTTTATAACCCTATAACTTGGGAATACCGTACACCATTCCGGTCATATATGTATATCGATAACCAAACAGTGTACTTTATTCGTACGTTTGGCCGTTATACGGTGATGTATGACTGAGCCCTTAGTTCCTCGTCCATGGCAATTTCAAGCGCACTCATAATGTTTATATATTTTTTATAAACACGTTATAGCACATTAAATTCCATATGTATCTGGTTTTGTCACGTAAGGCTTACGTGACAAATAAGATGCATATGGAATTTTAATGTACAGGCTCAAACATTTGAATCAAACTGTAATTTCATCGTAATTGATCGACAAAGAGTTTTATAGTAACTTAAGTGGTCTAATATATTCTCGATGCTGATATAATGAAGAGAATGTAATTTTAAAATCGTTTCATGCAGCGAGGAGATTTCATATGCATAAGCTATTTTATACAGAAATCATAATCACTGCATGCTAGAGCAGTTTGTTTAACGATGTCAGCTTATATTTATCATAACTCACAGAAATGTTTGACAAATCGTGTCTTTTAATTACAAATTTCATGTTGCGTTCGATTATAACATAGAAACAAAGCCACCTGTTGTGTTATTTTTGACAACGATCCCTTATAAAACAGGAATCTTTTGATGAAACTCGGCAAAAAACGGTTGAATCAGTTCGTTAATACATCGATTCTTCTACTGATGTAAGCATATCTAAACTGTGGATAACCAACCGAGTTGTAGACACTATGGAGATTGTTGAGCTATGAATTGTTGATGATTCCTCGACAAAATGAATATGGTTACTGACTTGCGTGTAGCAATGTACTTAATTACAAACGTGGTTCTAATCAGCTCGATAATGACTAACGACATGGTATTGGGTGAACTGAATACTGATAAAGTTTGGAACATGGCTGGACATCGCATTCAACATGATAACAACTGTTCTCTGACAGTTGTTAGAGAGAAAGGACTTGTTTTATCTGGACATCTACCTAATCCATGCGGCATACAGGTATCAACGGAAACCATCATTGCTGTTGAAATAAGTCCGAACAATTCTTCAATAGAAAGGACAGATTTCTTGGTAAAAGAAAGGCTTCAAGGTGATTTGTTTAATTGCAGCTATAGATATGTCTTAATAGATGCTTCTGAAAAATGTGTTACTCTATTTCAGAATTCGAGATTTCAGCTTCATCTTCATGGCAATTTTACTGTCTATATCAGTTTGATTGAAACTAACAGGTCTGATGAAGAAAATACTTGTCGTGATGTTACTGAAGTTAATGATCAGCTGAACTCTGAAGTAAGTCATTTAAATAATTGCCAAATTACTCAGTATGATCGACAGATTAATTGTAATGGATTGAAAACAAATGTGTGTAATCCTGACTTTTCATCCACGTGTAAGGCTACTCTTGGTTACAGAAATGTTGAATTTCATTGTAGCGAAAACGATGATTCAACTCATAAATCTTTATTCATATATCCAGATATGGTAGTCGAAATAAATGTAACACGTCAAAATATCATCAACATACATGAAAATCATTTTCAAGGATTGACAACTTTGAATGTTCTCATTCTTGATTACAATTATCTAAACTCTTTACATCCTAATGTATTCAAGAAATTGAATTCCTTAAAGTATCTATCAATTGAAAGAAATGAATTGACGGCTTTGAATGCTAGGATATTCAAAAAATTGAAACAGCTAACATTCTTATCTTTAACACATAACAATTTGGCAAATCTCACAAAAGAATTATTCCACAATCTGACTAAGCTCAGAGAACTACACCTGAGTGAAAACAAATTACAAACTATACATCATGACCAATTTCGATATCTGAAAAACTTGAAAGTGCTAAAGTTTAGTGGTAACCTACTGACCGATTTACCTAAGAACATATTCATTGACCTTGAAAATCTCCAATGGCTCTTTTTTGCAAGAAATAAAATTGTGTCATTTGACAGAATGCTGTTTAATTCAACAAAGAAACTGGTATATTTATCAGCCGGTGACAATAACTTGACAATGATTCCTGGTGAATTATTCAAAGACTTGAGCAACCTAGAAACAATAAAGATCTATCGCTGTCATATCAAAGCTATCCCAAGCGTATTGTTTAAAGGACTAACCAAAGTTAAAAAGATACTGTTTTATGGAAATGAAATCAAGTCATTGAATAGTAATCTTTTTAATGATACCAAAGATTTAGAATACATAAATTTTATTGATAACAATCTGACTTATCTCCCAAGTAACTTGTTTGCTGGGTTAAAAAATCTCAAACGTTTATCACTTGACAGAAACGAAATAGGGTCACTAAATGAGGATTTGTTTTTAGCCACAACTAAACTTGAAATATTACAATTACTAGGAAATAGACTTACAAGTTTACCTCCTAATATATTTCAAAGATTGGTTAATTTAAAAGATCTCCGCCTATTTCACAATCAGATAATATCACTTGATGGTCAATTGTTTCAAAACTTGACGAACCTTAAGTCGCTCTTTCTGTTTGTTAATAATCTAACGCAACTACCACATGATATCTTTATGAATTTACGTAATCTTGAAATATTACGTTTAGAAAATAACACATTAACACAACTTAGTTCAAAACTATTTTTAGGATTAGATAATTTGGTAACTTTGTTTCTATCAAACAACAGTCTTTATTCTTTAAGCACTAACATCTTTAAAAATTTGCAGAATATTAAATTACTTGATTTGTCAGGAAACAGACTTCAAACTATACCGGATTTAAAGAACTTGCATCATATACAATATCTTAACGTACATGACAACCCATTGAAAAGAGTAACTAAGGATACATTTAACGGACTTTCAGAAAATACAAACATAATAGTAAGCCAAGAGGAAATTTGCACTTGTTATATTTCTAATGTCAAAGATT
Organism: Ophiothrix spiculata; assembly: GCA_000969725.1. Lineage (NCBI taxonomy): Eukaryota > Metazoa > Echinodermata > Ophiuroidea > Amphilepidida > Ophiotrichidae > Ophiothrix > Ophiothrix spiculata. Next base: position 43,640 of record JXSR01S009151.1, read on the forward strand.
GCACTGCAATAAATGTACGATCTCCGTACCAAACATGCGATCGACTACTATCGAATCATGCTCTTATGATTCTTATGTGGCTTATTGGTCTTAGTGCTATTGCTGGCAATGTGTTTGTTCTCAGATGGAATAAAGTGAAATCTGAGCGGGATAAAGTGCAATCTTTTCTACTGAGTAATTTGGCAACATCCGACTTACTAATGGGAATTTATATGATTATAATTGCATCAGCTGATATATATTTTTGGGAAAACTTCCCAATGAATGCTGAGGATTGGCGATCTGGTGTTTTCTGTAGAATGGCCGGAACTTTATCAATAGTATCGTGTGAAGCTTCGGTGTTCTTTGTGACTTTCATTAGCATTGATCGATTTATACATATCAAGTACCCGTTTACTCAACTGAAATTAGGAAAAAGATCTATGATCCAAGTAGCTGCGTTACTTTGGACTCTTTCTTTGGTCTTGGGAATTGTGCCATCTAGTCTAGCTGGATCAGCAGACAAATTTTATGACAATTCGCATGTATGTGTTGGCCTACCGTTAGCTAAAATTATGAAATATTCAAAGAGCGTTCATTACGAAAAGATTACGCCGATTCCTAATTCAAAACTTTACTATTTCAAACCTGTCGCTGAATCTGCAGAATTAGGACATTTCTCTGGAATGTATTTTTCAGTAGCTATGTTTCTTGGACTGAACGGCATATGTTATATCATAATTTTATTCTGCTATGTTGAGATTGTACGATGTGTTATAAAATCATCAAAATTGGCTGGGCTTCAAAAAGAGAAAAAAGAGCAAATCCAAATGACCATGAAAGTCGCGGCTATCGTCCTAACAGACTTCTTCTGCTGGTTTCCCATCATTGTTCTCGGTATATTGGTTCAGACTGACGTACTCGTCCTACCGCCCTCAGTGTTTGCATGGTGTGTGACAGTTATATTACCCATCAATTCAGCAATCAATCCGTATCTTTATACCATATCAACCATCCTTAGCAACCGTCTTCGAGAAGCGCGTACTTCTCAGTACTCAGAGAATCTATCAATGACACAACGGAAAGCGTCGACTACACAGGGTTCATATATCGAGACGACATTGTAATGACGTGATTGATTTTTTCGTTTCCCATTAATGTAAGGCTGAAAACATAGTCGGCCTCCAAACAAAATTTCGCTACCAAACATTTGGTCGTGACGTCACCGAATATTTGTCATCGAATTTAAAGTATGAACCGGTAACAAACATTTGGTGCAATGTATATATCAATTCAATACATGTGCAATCTAGCGCAAAATTTTATTTGGTCTCAACTCGGTGTTGATGTTATTTTATTTGGAGTCACTCGTTATTTTGACGTCACGACCAAATGTTTGGTAGCGAAAATTTTAATTGGTGGCAGACTATGTTTTCACCCTAACTATCATGAAAAAGTCTACTTACGAGGGCAATGGAGCAATGTGACGAGGGCCCATGTATCTTCTATTGTCCGACTCAAAAGAAGACATCAGGATCATGTCTTGCTTCCAATTGGATTGTTTTGTACAGGTTTTAATGAGAGGGTTTAGGGATGAAACATAGCACAATCAGCAGACACATCCCATTTTTGTATTTCAGATGTGTTTTGTCCCTAAACCCTCTCATCACAATCCATACAAAAAAAATCCAATTAGAAGCAAGGCATCATGGGAAGGTCCTGATGTCTTCTTTTGTCCGACCGGCCCTGAATAAGGATGTTTTGAGCAAAGTGTCATTTTATGGTCCAAAAAGTACTGTTAAACATCAAACATGAGGCTGACGAGATTTAACATCCCCGATCAGATATAAGGAATGTTTGCGTTCGTTATTAAAGTATATAACCTATTATATTAATTATGTGATTTTTTTTTTAATTAATTGATAGCTTGTAATCAGCAGATCAATAAAGCGTTTCTTCTTTAGAATTACTACAAAATAAATAAAAAGTTGTGTTTATATATATAAAGTTGTTTGACTTGCCATATTTATGCTTCAAATAATCAACTTTGTTCAGACTTCAAAAGTATCGTAAAATTATGCAAAGGCGCGAGTTAGTATCGTTGCTGTTAAAATTAAAGATAAGGAATTCCAAAATGACTTATGGAAAAAAAGAAATGAACTTGAGGTAATCAGTGGCGTAACAAGAAATTTTCATTTGAGGGTGCAGGGGCAAAACAACTTTGCAAGGGGCGAAACAATTCTTGCTCTGACACAAAAAGGTATAATCCGATTTTTTTTAATGTAGCAAATCACCTAAATCTTTCTTAAATTCATAAAAATCCAAAAATTTTGCCGCAAATTTTATTGAGAAAGAAAATATAAGAAGAATTTTACTCGTGTAAAGAATTTAATTAAATTCAATTTGTTTTAAGATGTGGTTACAATAGCCTTACGGTGTTCGTACGGCGTTCGTACGAACGATAAGCTTTCGTACGAACGTCTTGCGGTGGCCTTACGCAAGAGTATTTAATCATAATAAGATCGCAAGGTCGCAGACATTTCTTGTTGTGTTTGTGCGATAGACTTGTGAATTTTCAATTAATAAAGTACAAGAATAAAGTGTGGAAAAGGGGAGACAAGACAAAATAGCGAAAAAAGACAGAAAGGGTTTAAAGAGTAGGTTTAGAAGAGAAAGAAAAATCAGTAGGGTAAAAGTGATTTTACGGCACAAAATACCGTCATTACAGCAAAATTCTTCGCTTATGAAAAAAGATGGGTGACATCATACTCAAATTCCCCTTGGCGCCACTATCACAAAGCTTATTCGCATTTAATACTTTCAAATTTAAGTTGGAGTACGGTATTCTGTCCCCCTCCCCCCGAAATTACAAACCAGTCGCAGTGTTTTTGGCTTTTACTCGTTCACACAATAAACATTATAAGAACAACATACAAGATGTTGCATCTTGAGGAATTACAAAGGCAAAGTTCTTACGATGTTCGTACGGCAGCCATACGGCAGCCGTGTGAACGCCGTACGAACGCCGTGCGGCAACCGTATGCAGGTATTCGCAAGGCATTTGTAAAAAATCTTTGATGTAATATAACAATTGACCAGGCTGCGAACTTAAGAAATTGTTTTGATCGCACGATGTTCGATCGGCGTTCGTACGACGTTCGTACGAAACGGTCAAAAC
>JXSR01S009153.1:0-19595 GCA_000969725.1 Ophiothrix spiculata
TATTTTATATTTCATATTTTTATACACTGTTATTATATATGTAAGTACTGTAATTTTTGATATTGTGCAATATTTCTACATGTGTGTTTTTACTGGCAAATAAAATGATATGATATGATATGATATTATACACCAAGGGTTTCCAAAAGTAAAGCCCAAATAGGCAATAAAAAGTGCACACCAAATATGTTCTTTTTACATTTCTGCTTTATTTATTATTAAAAGAATACCAAATGTTGTCTTTTAACAAATAAATTAGGTAAAGCAGAAATGTATTAAATTAATTTGCACCCCATTGGATCGTGTTTTGTCGATGTTTCACGAAGACGAACCGACATCACGGCGATGCATCGGAATAGCATAATCATTGTTTTGTATTTGTCAAGCATCGATGGTACTCGCCATGCTTTGGAAAGCATCAGGAGCATACATGTTGTAATTGTGGGACCAGGCAAAACACAATCTCCTTAACAACCCTTTACAACATTTAAAAATGTCTACTAGACCAAATTGGCTGGAAGCGAGCAGGCTCAAAAGAGCAACAAAATTAACTCAGTACCTTTCCAAACCTCTAGACATCCCCCATTCAAACATTTCACTTCTGAGAGAGAAGGCTTCGTTATCTGATTATACCATAATTTTCTTTCACATCACGTTGTGCTGCATCCTTACATGTTATATACATGTCTTTTTTCTTGGAGAAGTCATTACAAGAACATAGATACAGAAAGTCAAATTCAATTCGTTTGGGTTTCAAATTTCATCACGTATTTATTATCATTTCCCGTTGGGAAACATTAAGAAACCTCTTTCCTGTATACTAGCGACACACTGATGAGATAGATTTGAACTATTTTTATTTAAAGGACCTCTACGTTTTCATCGATTTTTGATGACAATTTGACGATATCGGGTTCAGAAATATTCTCCTCATAAGTCAGTGCCTCTCCAGGGCTATATCGTCTAGGTGGGGGTCTTGAGTACTAAAATTTTCAAAAAAAGCCTTGTGAATTGAAGAATTTGGTTGATGAGGATCAAGCAGACAGTGTGTGAAAGAGGGTCTTGATACGTACCCGTAACATCCTCATAAGTAGTCTAGGGTTGCACCGATTTATCGGTAACCGATATATCGGGACCGATATTTGCGTTATCGGTTCTGAATCGGTATCGGTAAAAAACACCAAATTACCAGTAATATCAATTAGCTAATTTAAGCCTATTGTGCAGAAAAAACAGAGAAAAATGCAAATTTGTTGGAAACAAAAATAGAATACAACGTACAATTACAAAATGTAGATTTTATAATGTAAAAACTCGCATTTTACTGCAAGCATTTACACCATTACAAACAGGATATCTATTAACTATTCATAAAAAGCATTGTATTAAGTGAAATGCATTGATGTGTTAGTGCATGGTTCCTTTTCAAATCCGTTCACATCGTGGAGCAATTAATCGGTATCGGTATCGGCCGATACTTTCATCATATAATCGGTAATCGTTATTGGTTAAAAAGGCTTATCGGTGCCTCTCCAGGGCTATACCGTAAAGTGCGAATCCTCATAACTGAAACAAATAATTAAAAAACGTGATTTTCTTTTACACTTGAACATTTAGAAAAATATGAGGAAAGAAACTCTGATCCTTTTCTTTTTGAAGAAAAGATTCTTAACAACCTTGCGCAATGGAAATACTACAACTACTGGTATGTTAACATCAAAATACACCGCAGATTCCCCATATGATTATCGCTTTTTAGATAGTATTTTGCAGTAGTTGTGTTCTATGCAATTATCCTCAAAAATGGAGAAAAAGACTAGAAACATCTGAGATATACGTGATTTACCCTCTCCTTGTTTTGGTATGGATTATTTAAAATATAAATTGAGATTGTGACATTCCCCCGATTTTGGCAAAATTAATAATATAAAGACTTGTGTAAAACGTATGACATGATTTGGAATTGCTATGGCCTATTTGATAAGTCAAAAATAATATTTAATTGGCCAAACTTATTCTAGTAAACATTGCAGTACAGGGGTTCATATAAAGGTCAAGTAGGTATATCCCCCCATTGAGAACAAAGGATTACTAGGAAGTGAGATGTGCTATTAATTACTAGAGCACAAAGAAGCTATTGTGTGTTATATGTAAACAAGTTTGTTTTGACTGTAGGGGATTCCCCTTTACTCTTGTAAGATCGGCCTAGAATGTTCTTTGCCATGTTTGCTAGAATGGCGTGGAATTAAGAGGGTTTTCCAGGTAGATATAAATGAGTATAAAAGGAGATGGATTTGTATATTTGGGGTCAGTCAGCTTTGAAGTTAGCTATTACAGAGTGAGCTTTTTGGATTAAGATATTTTGGAGGAGATAAAAGCAGATTGGATGAGAGTATATGATATTTTGCTGCCTTTTTGGAGCACTTTTATGGATAGCTGTTATAGTGGAGAAGTTTAGTTGCTGGATCGTGAATCGATTTTATATTAACTGTGGACAAGGAGTTTGAGATTGCAAGAAGACGACTTTTATATTGACTGATATTGAACATTATTCGGAAGGAGTTATCGGACATTTTGTACCGTTTTGGATCTGGATTTGTGGACATTTGTACAGATGTCATAAAGGACTTTACCGTGGAATATTATTAGCTAGCTTGTTCAAGTCAGAAGCCACTCGTGAGTAAACAAAATCTGTAGATAAGATATATTTACACTGTTTATTTACTTGTATACTATGTTGTTTTAATAGTCTGTTGATAAAATCTTGAGACGTAAGCTTTTTTATAATTTTTTTAACAGGAAACGACATTATCGGTATAGTTATTGTGATACTCGATTGTTGACTAAGCTTTTAAATAACAGCTACCTGATTTAATTAAATTGAAATGCATTCGAATTTCACATGTGGGAAATATGAAAAAAAAGTATTCAGTTTAGGTCATTCATTTACGATTCAGCTACGTTAGCACACACAGGCGTAAAACAATGGTTAACAAAAATCAAGTGTTATTAAAAAATCTCCCATTCATTGTTTCTTCTTCAGAAGCCATTAGAGTTCATGATTTTGTAAGTTTTTCATGAGTTACAGTAGTTGAAATTTTAAAATGTGAGACCAAATATGAACGCTTTTTCGAAGAATGAGCCTAAAGTCCCTGTCCTGTCTTTTTCCCATCATATGGTATGTTAATGTTATTGTAATTAGCTCTCATCACACAGGCGATAGGCGTGGGATATTTTTCGCTTGCCCAAACATTAAAAACGGATTAAGTGAGGTCACCGTCAAATTCTGTATCAACCAATCATAAACAACTTACTCATTAAATGTGACGGTACATGTAGGCCTTACAAAAGTCGTTGTATTAGACAAACTACTCAACGGATTTTGGTGAACTAAATTTTGGAATGCTCTATTATATATGTGCTAAGGCGGAAATGAGAAAAGAAGACATTAAATTCAGCAGAAAGAGGACAAAATAAGTGCCAAAGTTTTCAATTTCTTCGTACATGAGAATGCTTGAACCTAGCGATCTGGTTCTTTTTTTCCGCCTTGCAGATCGACGGCACGTTTTGATATATCCAACTTTAGAAATTCAAAAATTTGTCATTGCTCAAATTCAAGAACATTAAAGATCAAAAACAAAGCCATGTTATAGTGTAAGAAATCCTGGGAAGGTGGAACTTCATCTGATCAATATTTGACATCATAACAACGCTGGATTTCGTGTTCATTCTACTATCTCGTTGAATAAAGACAAATGAGCCAATATGAACGTGGAGCACTACAAATTTGTAGGAATATTATCCCACTTATTGGCTTTTGTAATGCTTGTGATCAAGACATGTGTCAAAAAATATTACTATTTTTGTCAATACAAGTATGCATTATCGAGTTAACAATTGATATACAGACTTGACATTAAATATAGAATATGTTTTTTCTGTTGGTTTCCATCTTGATTATCCGCCATATCTCGGTATATGAAATTTTCAGGAATATGTATATCTTCATATTTGTAGATATACATGTAAACTTTGAACTAAGACCCTTTTTGTTTATACCTAGGTGAAACAGAGAAAATGGGGAACTTGGTAGCACAAAAATCTCTAAAATTTGGGACCAATTCGTGCACCACCATACGGAATTACGGAAATTAAATTTGCCGTAGTTTCTTAAATACTTTACCTGGACGCTTGAAATTTTACAAGGTTATTTTACATATTGTTGGTTACAAATTATGAACAAACACTGTTTGCTATGTCATCCATAAGAAGCGTGAGGTGCATAGACTCTCCATGCGGGCATTCCAATAGTGATTGGAGAGTTCGGACAGGTGTATCAGCCCAAGTATCAAGCACAGCCTAAAGTTACTCATGTACATGGAGGTTTGATGTAACTTGTTGTTCATCGATGTTTTACTTCAGCTGAGAAGTCATCAATAGAGTTCATATCTGAAGATCTCAACAAGCAGTGCAAGTGTCCAACACCATGATCTTTCATAAAACAAGCTCGTATTAAGAACATTAGTAAACTCTCACTTTATTGAAATTGAAACACGTTGGATTAACCGCATGTTATATTGATCCTCCGAGGTGAAGGAGTTCTGTGGGGCTGTGTTTGGTGCTTTGGCTGAGATACCCGAAAAAACTTCCCAATAACAAATGGAAAGCATGCCACGGAGAGTCATGGCGTTGTGCGCTTCTCAGTGAGAACAGAGGAAATATTTATTGATCAGAAAGTATCACTAATATTGTGTTAATCAACTCTGTAGAGTTTCAGATGGACGTTAGTCATTAACTGGTCATATTTTTTGTTTCACACAAAAACATCGGTAAAACCATGCCAATTTGTATTAAACGGATCGTAACTCTGAATATATACACTTAAAACCTACAAAGTTTGATATTGCTGGAAAGCTTACAGTAGTATGTTATGTGGTTTAGGGGGGTTTTGCGGGTCTGAGGAGCATGATGTGGGTCCGTGACGTCATGAATTTACGTCATAAGTATGCAAATGAGACATAAAATTGGGGCTAAAACAATAGAAAAATGTTATTTTTAGCACAATTATGGCAATTTTTAAAGAAAATAAGTAGGTTTACACATGTTATTTTAATTTACCCACACCCCTAATCGAATGGAAATCATCCGATTTTGCGGGTCATTTTTTCAGGAGGAGCCCCAGGTAAATGGGCATGTCTGAACTGGTATGTATTTGTTTGGGATTCCCCGCATGAGTCATTGCAAGTAATCAATGTAGTTGACAAACATCGCTATGTCTTCTATTTGGGCTTCTATTATATTCTGATCAATATTCCAATATGGGAATACATACCAACTTTACATACTTTTGATACTAATCAATACAACATTTAACCAACAAAATAAGATTAAGAAGTATTTTTTGGCATATATGTAACATTTTCTGTCTCAAACCTGCATAGCTTTAGAATTGTAGTCTGCCTCATTTTCAATTTTTACTCCATATTGTTTTCAATTACCATCGACACTTACCCTCGGAAGGGCGCAATAAATAAAACAAGTATTAATCAGATATTAGGTTTCTTACGTTTCATTTATTAAATTATTCCATCACTTTTATCTACAATATCTATATTAAGGCATGCAAATAGGGAAGAGTTTACCTTGTAATACAATCACGCATGGGTCGTAACTTACATTTTAAAAATTTTGTAATGCGTGGAACAAAAGTTCCATCAGACTTTCCAAGATGGGTTTCTGTTACAATGCTTTCATATAAAGAGTCGTTTCATACTTGCAATTTATAATTGTACATTTGAACGTATCTTTTAACTTTACAAATACATCATAATTACAGCGGTTACCAATTTTATACTTTTTCACAAAATCAATAAGCCTCCTTAAATAAGAATGAACGATGGGCATTATACTAGTCTATAATGTAACATAATATACCACTTACACATAATATTTCTAAACTTAAGTCTACAAATCGTCCCTTTTCTTCTAAAAAACATTGCGTAACTGCTCCCTTCATACACGACACGAGTGTTGGGTATCATTATTATTACTAGAATACGTATCTTTTCTAAATTGTGCTCACATGTTTTTTTTTAAATAAGCTGCTTTATTCATTTCTTCTTTAAAATACCATAAATACACACCTCGTTCGTTTCAACTAAAGTTGATAAATCTTAATATTTCTAAACTTAAGTCTACAAATCTACTCTATTTTGTACAATATATGTATATATTAATTTTACACATTTCGTCAAAGATTTGGTAAACACCGTGTAACAGCTGTTGGTCGTCGTTATTTTTGGTGATAATGCATGATATATACTTTGAACGTTAACTCAAACATGTTCTCTAACATTTCATCACTTTACAGATAATTACAAAACATCTCATAATTACAATAGCAAAAAGTATTTTATTCTCACAAAATTCTTACAATAATTTCTTTAAAAGCCATCCCTTGCTTCTTTAAATTTATATTTGTTTGTAGAATCTTTTCCAGATCTTTTCCGACAATAAGCTAAATGTCTTGATTTTTTTTAGGTATACTGTCTTTACTTGCCGTAAATATGTACATTTTGTTTATACAGTTATGACGTAAATTGGATATTAAATAAAGGTATCCAACTTTGGCATATGAATTTAAGTGATAAAGATATACGTAATGAATTTATAATAAGAAAAGGGGATCTGTTCATTGCATCATTTTTCACTGTATCATAGATACTTTCGTTTGTGTAAACAACCTGACTCTCTTAAAAATAATGGGAATAATGTATATAGGTTTTAAGTATGTTCAAAGAATGGTAGCACAATTTCAAGCGCTCGTGACTGGGATTATGCCTGTGATGTTGTTATATATTGCTTGTGATGTTGTTATAGATAGATCACAAAACTTTACATCGGGCCATTGGTAATATTTTCATTTACTAAATTTCTATGGAGTAAAGCTTAGTGTATACAGAACGGCACAACTTATGAAGCTCGATCACAAATTACTAAAAAAAATAGATGTTGTGCACAACTGGATACAACAATTAGATTTGACTTCGTTCAAACAAAAGGACTACACCTTACAATCTCTTTTAACATACCATAATACATATAGTCATCAAGTTTACTATAGTTTGACATCGCATAGGAATGTTAGGTTAGATATTGAAATCGTTCGCTTCTAGAGGTAAAAGATAACCTAAGTATCCTGTTTCATTAATTCAGTTGCTTAAAGAATTCAAATTGGTATATAAAATTTAAATGTCTTGCTTGACACATTTAAATTCTCAGAATTTGGTGGTAAAATTATCATCATCAGTATCAAAATTGTATTTCCAACTATAAAAAAATTCTGTAGTAACAATCATTATAACATGTCATTTATTAAGCAAATGTGCATTCATGACTTCATTTTGATGAAAAAAGTAACTTCTTGACAATCAAAACAATCTGTGTTCCAATTTCGTCAAAGACAATCTTGCCATACTGGTGACACAGGTATAAAATAGCATACCTATCATAAAGAGGTAATGATGAACTTTGGATACACGTTGTATTATTATTTAAGTAGTAGTACTATATAAAGAAAACCTTTAACATCTTGTGGTGAAGTCTCATATCAACGCCCTAACAAATTTCTTATAAACATAATGTTTTGGTTCTCGCTTAACAGTCAAACTTTTCACTAAATTAATTTCAAAATTTATATATAAATCTCAATATGTTGTACCATTTGAATGGTCATTTAATAAACCTTACACTCATCTCATCTGTATCAATCTTGCAAAGTCATGCATGTGTCATTTTGTCTTCGTTTTGAATTATAACAATATACATTTAGAGTGAAGATAACTTGATTTAAAATTATTCGATTGAATGTCTTAAATATCTAACGGGACGGTTGTTACACCATCCGAGAGGACCTTACGTTTTGGATAGAAGTATGTGAAACCTGCCCGTGTTTGAGTATAGGTGAAAACGCTATTATCTTTGACTCGGAAACCTTTGTTGACTCCCTTTGCTGATTCTGATGTTCTTAAAACTTGAAGATACAAGTCTTTGTTGATAATATCTTGGTTACACCGCTTGTTGACACCTTTGCAACTAAATTTGTCCTTATCACCAAAACAGAAGTAGGTCTTGCTACAGAGTGCCACGATACCATCCCCTTCCCATTCCACTTTAAACAATCCGGGTGTACGTTTGTCATATCGACGATGTTCTTCCGTATCTTCTCGTGGAAACCACTTTGCTTTTTCAATCCTGTACCTTTCTTTCAAGTCTGGTCTGATAAGCTGGTCTACACTATCACCCGATAGAGCAATGTAGGCTGAATCGGTGTCCATTTCAACGTATTGAAAATCAGATCGATCGAGAAATACATCTAAGAAATCATAATAAAATTCTAACATTTTCAATTTAGCGTACTGATACACAAAGAAACCTATTTGAAGCGGCAAGTCTTGTCTAATGGTTTTCTTCGCCATTGACACTTCGTACAGGTTTTCGTTAATCTCATGAAGATCACGAAATAATGGTTCATTGATATACTTCGTAGCTTCATCGTCATTGCAGACCTTTACATTCATATGTCTATCTTTGTTAGTGATAGTTTTGCCATAGGAGGAATTGCCAATTAATTTCATTGTGTCTGCAATGATAGCCTTAGAGGGGTCTTTATCTCCCTTTCGACGTGCTGCTGAAACAGCATTCCCAAACTCCTTGAAACAAGTCTTTGGTGTGTATTCCACAATCTGATAGATTCGAGTTACTTCCAGACCATGTTTGATATACCATTTCAACAAAGGAGTGGCCAGTAGTACCTTTTTTCCAAACATACTTCCAATCAAGCTACGGGTGGGTGTTGGCATGAACTTGTGCTCTTCTGCAAATTTCTGCATAAACGTTCCAATGTCTTGTCGTGATATTTCAGTGTTCTTGAAGATCGGGGTCATTTCGCTGAAGTAATCTTTGAGATGATCAGGAACGTGTATATCACATTCGATGCACCCAAATAATTCGCCATTCAGGACAGTTTGAATAATATGCTCCCTTGTAACCGACTGATATTTGTCAAGTGGAGTACATCCGGATTGAAGGAATTGTTTCATACTTGCATTGTTATGCTTCAGACTATGAAACTCGCACTCCCACATTTCTACCAATTCATATCCTTGATCTTCGATGTATTGGCGTTTCTGAAGTGTTCTTTGGTAAAGATCTTCCATAGGTTTTCCTACGCGTTCATTGAATGTTTGTCCTTTCGTTAGATGACAAGAATGACCGTGCCAGTAACATCCTTGAAACTCGAATACTTGGTTGGTCTCAGCACACCAACCATCTACCGGTAATCGCCTTGGTCCTATACGCTTTTCAGTATCATTTCCTTTGTGTCGGATTTTGATGTTACGGTGATGCGATTCCCATTCAAGCCATTCTATAGCTACCCTAGAATTAGACTTGGGTTCTTTTATGTATCCAGATGTTTCAAGTCGTCGTGTGTAATCACCCGTCGGCATGGGTTGCATGATAGCCCAAAGATATAGAGCATTGGCATCATAGCCCACAACACGTTGACACATCTTTCCCCCTCTGATGCTGGTTTTCCCGGCCTCATGATATCTATGGAAGACGATAGAAGGTCCTCCAACAAGATTATCTTTGAAGCATTGATGTAAATCGTTGTTTTTCTCATCAAACAAAGCAAAGTTAGCTTCTGGGCTGATCTGAAACAAATACTTCATGGTCAGACCAGGAACAGAAATACCATCTTTGAATGCATCAATGGCTTCTATGAAAGGTTCGACATCTCTGTTGTTGTACCATACCAAGAAGTCCTTCATACTTCGCATCTGCTCTTGATGCCACACTTTCAAGCAGTATTCATACTCTTCAGGTGTGCAGACATAGTCTTTCTGAAGAGAACTGAAGAAAGCCTCATGGGGAGGGAGACTTGGTGAATCTAGCTTGCCAAGACTATCGAACCACTCGTACGGAAAGAAACCTTTCCGTAGAGTACAATCGTATGCCTTCAAAAAAGCTTCGTAAGAAAAGTTGGGAGCTAGGAAGTTACGAACATCGAGAAATCGTAAGTGCTTTGTTTTGATGCACATGTAGGTATTATTTCTCTTGACCTGGAATAGAACATCATCGTGATCTTTGAAATATCTATAAAGATACGGTTTGATGACGTTTGTGTCATAACTCCCGCTGTTGAACCCAAAGACCGGGAGTTCTCTCAAATGCGCGATAAAATCGGTCTTCAACTTCTCTAAATGGACCCGAAGCCTACTACCTTCATCTTCTTCTTTAGAAGAAGCAGGTTTAAGACTTTCAATTTGGGAGGATAGGTTTTCGATGACACCATCAAATGATTCCTGTAGCACTCTGTAACTTGCCTGACTGATTTCTGACAAGTAGCTCATCATATGATTAACAAGGGCTTGTGGACAACCATCTGAGATGAAACATTGCGGTGATTTATAGCCTGGCACATTGCTACAAATCGACACACTGGCGGGAACATGTTGCATTTCCCAGGTGAGCATATCAGTAGGTGATGATTTCTGAGATTTATCAAAGAAGCTCTCGAAATCAAAAGCGGCACGATACGGGAAATACCTTTGATGTTCGGGAATGTAAATACCTTCTTCTTCGAGTCTCTCAAAAATGGTCTTTGGCGTAACGTAAAACCCTCCAGGGTACAGGTACCGAGTACCTGTACCTTGACATTTTGATTCGTGCCGATTTAGTTGCCAACAAGTTTTCCAAAACTTCCGACATTTATGACACACGTATGACTTTGAATATTTACCTATATCGGTAATGTAGCTGAAATGCTTTTCATACAAATTTAAATACATGGTTTGTTCATATCTATCAAGACTACGTCTAACTAAACGAACTACAATAACAGATTCATTATCATCTTCAGTTTGAGAGTGGCACGGTTTTGGAACAAATTCAGAGGGAGGTGAACTCTCTTCTACCTGACTAATTTGATCATCAACTTCCATTTCTTCTTCACAATTTACTTGAACAAGTTCATAAACTACTATATTCACCTCAAATAGCTGTTCTAGATCGTTTAATTTGGAAAAGGTCACACCCTTAAAGTCAGTAATAGATTCGTTCGTGTATTTTCGAAACAAAGCTTTGCTTGGTTTTTCCAAGGCATCCCTGTGGTGCCCTTGATGTAAGGCTAAACACCTAAAGAAACATAGGTGATCTTGATAAGGTGCTTTTGAATATCTATTGTTTACTAAAGACATTAATGCACGGTTATCCTTAATAAAAGAAGGCAGAATGACAGGAGGGGCACCGATTACATGATCTTGAAGTTTATAAACATAGAAGGTAACGTTGGTGATCAGATCTACGACCCATTTAGAATTGGGTCTCTGCAAACGAGCATACTCAAGTGGGTCTTGTAGATTGAAATTGTTGACAAAGGATTGAAGACCGGTTTTATCTCTCACTAAATGAGGCTCATGAAACAGCCTGTTGTTAGATGACGAGTAAAAGTATCGTAACTCACCCGTCTCGTTACTTCTTAGCACAAAACCATAAGAAGCGTTAATTTTAAATGCATGAGATTGATCCTCAAACACATTATTAACAAATCTACTGATTAACTCAGGGTTGATGGTTTTCAACCTGAAATTATATGTACTACGAACTTTACCCATTTTCTTCCCCAATTTTTTCGGTACATGTTTAATCGAGTCTTATCATCCCTCAATGCTTGCAACACATCATCCGGCAGTGGTGGTTGTAGTGTCTTGTCTTCTTGTAACCGTGCTCCATGTTCATGTGAATGATGGGAAGATCTTTCGAGCTGCCTCCTCACTTTCCTGTTCTGTACATCTTGGAATGGTAGAGTAACAGGGTCAGAGTCTGCAAGATGAAAAAATAAAAGAAACACATGGACACAAAGTGTAATTATTTTGGAATTATGTCTAAGAAAAAACACATGTACAAGTATCAAAGTTCTGTGTTACTACTTTAGGGGGTCATTTAAAAAAAAAAGTATTTTTATAACCATTTACGAAGTGAAACCGTATGTCTCAGTAATGTCTACATTCATTTTGTTTTAATGTTATGATTTTTTTTGGTATTATATTTATGATTTGAAGATATAGGCATGGTTTAGGCTATACGGACAATATACAACAACAACAAAAATGTACACCGTAATCTACGTAATTCATAAAAATAACAAATTTCAGTGTCGGGAATGTATTGAAATTTAATTTCACCAATCCTGATTTTGTTTTAAAATATACAAATAAAGTACATGCAACCATGAATACCCTAAATGGGCTGATAATACTGTAAAATAAATGCATCAACATTGTGACCAGCAGAGTTCCTTAACACTTTGTTATTGTCAACCATGTACATAGGCTATAATAATTTTTCAAACAAAAGCTACTTATGTGAGGATATTCCATACTATATACTTTTGATATTGATATTATATTAATATTTAATACATGGTATTTAGTGCACCATTTTAACAGGCATTGATTAACAGCCATTGATTGATTCGTTACCTTGTATTGCAGTTATGAATTGCAATATTAAAGTAAAATGTTATTTCTTATTTGATTGTTGCTTGAATAAAAAAATAGTAAAGAGTTAGGAGACATGATGCTTTTGTCATTGGTAAACAAATATCTATTCAAAACATTTCTTAAAAAGATGAAATAAAACAATTTGTAAAAAAAAAAAGTTTTTTGAATTAATACATTTTCTATATATTTAAACCTTCTTGATACTAATAACTAATGCGAAGTACATTCTGAAAAAAAAGGTTCAAATTCATTAATATACCAATGCAATAATGGTAGCAATGAATGATATGTACAAGGAATATAAAAATAAACTTTAAAAAAAAACCTTTGGGTCTAAAACATTAATTTAAAACGTTGAATAATTAATTTCATTTAGAAAGTCGTGATTTTTTTTAGCATCATAACGTTCAATTGTAATCTTGTTATCTCTGTATAAGATTCCAACCAACCATCGATGCAATTAAATTTTACAGAGTAATAACTCTTATGTGAGGATATTCCACCCCTTCATCAAAAAAAAAGACATGATGGATTTATCACTGGCAACAATTCAAACATTTTTTTAGTATTGCATTACTGCTTTCTGTATTTTTAAACAATTCCTTGAAATGAATTATGAACTTGGATACAGCATATAAATATATAATCACCAACATTTAAGATAGCAAATGAAATGTACACTGATAAAACAAAACACATGGTAAAAGCCTAAATGCATTTATTTACATGAAATCTTAACAATTATTCTTTACTGAAAGAATGGTCAATGATTTATGATGAAAAAATTGTTATGATGAAAAGTGTTAAAAAGTGCATACAATCTACGAAATATTCTTGGTGTTGTCTACTAGATATTCAATATTGTTTATGTTTCATTATCTTAGAATTTAATTTTATCTTTAGTTATTCTAGAATGAAAACCATAAAATACTTGCATCAAAATTTGAACTTTGAATGTATTACTATCAGTATATAATTGACAGATTCCTACTGTATAGAATTATGCAAATCATTATTGTAAGGAGTGTTTACAATAAAATACATGGTATTATTTATTTACTTCAATATTACAATTATGTATTGACAATTTATTTCCTTTATGGGCATATCAATATGAAAAAAGTAAGTATGATAGTTGTCATACATACATATATATTTATATTGAAAAATAAAACTTTGCAAGAAATTGGAATACAGTCTAAAAAAAAAACCACACATGTGAAAACAGGTAAATATGTTTTAAAGTTTAAAACATAACAAAATGTCTGTTGCAAATTTCTAGGCGACTATTTAAAAATAGTCCAATAAATTTACTTTGCTTTTACACAGAATTTTAGATGGTGTTTTTGGAAACCCTCAAATGGTAATTGTTGTCATCATAATATTGCTCATAATGATTAGGTTAGGCCAAGACTTGTCTTGTCTTGATTAAATCGATCCATTAGGATACTCAGTATACACAGACTAGCTGTACTTCACTAAGCTGGTACGGATACCACTCTAATTTAAACTCTAGACTTAATCAGTCATATATTGGCTGATCATGTAGACGTGACAATTTTACTGTTTGGGGGGGGGGGGTTAGAAGCGCAAGCGGTAGTGCTGGGATTCGAACCCACGATCCTTGGATTGGGAGCCCGATGCTCTAACCGCTTGGCCACGACGCCCCTAAATTCATAACTCTTATGAAGTTCTGGTTACGGCCTTTGAGAACTATCCAAAACCAAAACAACTATTATGTGCTCAACATAATGACAGCAAGATTAAACTTCGTTACCAATGGATTCAGGATTGTACTTTTACACAGATATCTTAGTTTGAATAAGAAATAGACTTACCCTTCATTCCTGTTTGATTAACTTTCTGATGGACTTTCTTGTGAGTCTTCTGATGCCGTTTCAAAGTGTCATTTCTTGAGAAAACTTTGTGACATACTTCACACTCATGTTGTCCAAGATGATGCAGTCCATGTTTTGACC
Source organism: Ophiothrix spiculata (assembly GCA_000969725.1). NCBI lineage: Eukaryota > Metazoa > Echinodermata > Ophiuroidea > Amphilepidida > Ophiotrichidae > Ophiothrix > Ophiothrix spiculata. The sequence goes on from JXSR01S009153.1 coordinate 14,546, forward strand.
GACGATGGCGAGTCAAATGTGACAAGCTGCTCACACTTTCGGCACAAGTAGTGCACTGAAACTTGCGGAGTTGTGAATCATCAGGTTTAGCTGTAGAACTGGTGAAATGGTTTGCACGATGCTTTTTCATATTATCTTCTCTCGTAAAAGATTTGTTGCATACATCACAAGAGTATGATTTTTCATCTAAACGATGAACAATACGTAGATGTCTACGCAGGTTGTAGATTTTGCTAAACTTTGCATCACACATAGTACAATGGTGTTGCATGTTGACAGGAGCCTTTTCCATGGTTAAACTGTTGAAGCACAGACACTTTACAAACTGGTTGAAGATACTAGTAAATTGGATGGTGTCCGTTCGAAGCAGATGATGTTCTGTGTCTGAATTCAAAATGTCCTTCCTTTTTAAATGGTCACTTAAGCTATTTTTAGCACATAACATAACTAGGTATTTAAAGAAAATTATGAATGTCAGATGAATATTCATCATCGTACAATCCAGAAAAAACAACTTGTTCAGACAAGCAGAGCTGGACACTGATATGGTCAATGCACTTCGACCTGTAAACAAACCATAATGCTTATGTCCAGAATAGTCAATTGATTTAATATTGATCAGCAATTCTTGCCAGAACTTGCCTTACAGTAAGTCAATATTGATAACCAGTTGATGAAAGGAGGTTATTTGGATATCACTTAACAACAATTACATATATTTTGTCTTGCTTTAACTTCTAGAAAGGGAATCATCATTACGTTTTAATCTAGATTCCTACAAAGAGGGCCTATCAAATAAAACAAGATAGTGAAAGATGTGCAATCATGAGAGTTCACCAATACAATATAAAGATATTATACTAACGATGCTATTATAAGTCCATTAACATATCGAAACTATTGGTCATAGAATCAAAATGGATGTTACCGCATTTGAAGTTGTCTTTATATTTCATAATTATCCGTTTTTTGGGGTTTTTTTACTTTGTTCTTAATAATTTTAAAACTTTCTTCTGGTTAGTTTTGTATCTTACATTATTTTTTTTCTTATTTTTTTTTCATTTATTTATAACAGCTGTAAGTACTCATTTTATGTTTATTATTATTTTTTTTAATTTAAATTTGTAACTTTACTTTTCATTTGTTAACTTTTTACTTATTTTACGATATTATCTTTCAACACCACAAAAACATGTTTGGACCTGCTGTGACGGTGATGAATATTCATCAACTCCTTTTGATGTTGCAATGATTGTTTTCCAAGGTTACAATAGATTTGACGTCACACATACAAGCATGTTTGGACCTGTCCTGCTGAATTTGTTCATCATGGGTGTGTTTTGACGTTGCAATTCTCTCGCCGATTACGTAATGTCCAATTGAAAACAAGGTTTACAGTTGTAATATTACTTTATTTTTTGGACATTCTTTCACTTAATGCTAAAACATCTTATTAGAGTTTTTTCATTTTAGATTTTCAATTAAACTTTGATGCATGTTTTTTTTTTCTAAATCATTTTTAAGATTTTTGTTCATTTATCATGTTTATAAAAAATGTACTTTCATTACTTAAAAACTTTTTTGCAAGGTTAAGTTTTTGTAACTTTGTCTAAGCCTTCCTCTCTGTATTTCTTTCTTACTTTATCTTTTATTTTTTCTTATACTATATTTCGCCTTTAAATACCATGTTATGGCTGATGTTGTAATTTAAGTGATGTCAAATAAGCATGTTTGAGAATGAAGTGCAACAAATCGTAAAGCAGCAAGTATATTTTCCTATCAATAGTCATCTGATGTTGAGGTGTTTACAAATAATACCTTTAATATGTCTTATGTATAATAATAAATAATAATCGTTAAAAAATTAGATAACTTAACATGTTTGGAAATGTTAATGACTTTGTCACAAGTAAAAACATACACATCTAGTGGTGATAGGCATTCAATTTCTGAATGTATCACTCCACATGTAAATATCATGATTTTTGTTACTTAAAATCCGTGTTACTTGTGGCCCGTTCAATGTAACGACATTTTAAGCCCTTCCGACTTCGTTTTGATTGAAATCAACATCAGGATAAACAGTCATGTGAAACTGAAGCGTGATCGCTATGTTGGTCAGCTAGTCATAGTAGCGGTCGAGCTCATATAGCGGACGGTCAGTGTAGAGTTTCAATACATTGAAAATCTTTGGTGCAAAGCAGTGTCGATTGTATTAATTGTACACAGTAAGCATCGCAAACTCCACGATAATATAGGCGGGAATATAGGACAAATCCAGTCTCGAGGATGTGTAAAAACTGCCCGAAAAACTGCCTACAAATCATGTAACTCTAAATCATTTTCAGTTCTTTCCCTAGCTAAAAACTCCTGTGTTCGAAAATCATGATATTATACGGTATCTAATGTTATTTTAGTGGTGTACGCCTTTAAGTCGATGAACCCAGTTTATCGACTTTATTGCACGCAAAACAGGTAAAATATCCGATCAACTAGGTTTATCGGCGATAAACCCGGTTTTTCGATAAACTGGGTTTATCGAAAAACCCAGTTTATCGATTGATAAACCCAGTTTATCAACTTGAAAAACCCAGTTTATCGATAAACTGGGTTTATCACTTGAAAAACTGGGTTTATCGAAAAACTGGGTTTATCAACTGATAAACTTAGTTTATCGATAAACTGGGTTTATCACTTGAAAAACTAAGTTTTTCTCTCTCGATAAACCCAGTTTATCAGTTGATAAACCCAGTTTTTCGATCGAAAAACTGGGTTTATCGGCGATAAACCTAGTTGATCGGATATTTTACCTGTTTGGCTTGCCATACACGTCTACACAATACAGGGCTGTGCTAAATGAGTCTCTCTTTTAACTGCAAATGCGAGGAAATTAAGGCAGTTCACAAGAAGTTCGCCTTTTTTTATGTTTATTTACTTTTTTATCAAGTTTTATTTTAACGGGCTACTTATTGCAAACTAGTTGTATTTGCAGAAGATTTGATATGTTATATTTTTTCGTTTAATAGTTAAATAGGTAGATAGAGACAGCTTTAAATTCAAATTAGTAATTATCATTAATAGCTTTTTAAGTTGGCTATACATTTTAAGAAATATAGGTCAGAGGCAGACCCACATTTGGAGCTTTCATATAGATTTACTTTTCAAAGGTAACCAGGTCTTTTATTGCTATTTCGATAAACAGCAAAAGGCTTTTTCTCGAACAGAATAATCAAATATTCATTATCTAAACCTATCGGTGCAGTATCATTTGGTGGTATATAGGTCAGTTCGTGTATAATTATATAGGAACATATTTTTAAAATATTTCAGCCAGCAGAAATAATATACAGCAGAAAATTGTAGTAGCAGAGGGTGTTAGATCGCGACAAAGGCTACCCATACGTTTCGAGGTTGTGATAATTTACTGCTTCGTGACCACGTGGCTGAATTCCAATGGCGTTTAAGTTCAATATCCTATCACGTCAATACGGACTTAAAATAGATCGATACACTTACTTCTTTAACTTTGCCAATTTAAACGTACGTGGTAGGTTTTTTCAACTTTACAAATTATTGATGATTATTTTGTTTGTCATAGGGTGAAAACATGCTTGGCCTCCAAACAAAATTATTCCTACCAAACATTTGGTCGTGACGTCACCAAATATCTGCCATCGAACTTAAAGTATGAACGGGTAGCAAACATTTGGTCCAATGTACATGGCAATTCAATAACATGTGCAATCTAGCGCGAAAGTTTATTTGGCTCAACTCGGTGTTGAAGTTATTTTGTTTGGAGTCCATCGTCATTTTGACGTCACGACCAAATGTTTGGTAGCGAAAATTTTGTTTGGCCTTAGTCAGTGATTTTCTATATCTATTAATCTCCAAGTCTGTAAAAACATTTCAATGCAATGTAAACAATTATCATGCAATTAAAAAATAGATCGAGATGTTGTGTTGCATTTATGTCAGAAAGCCTCAGTATAATTGCTCTACATGGCGTTATGTTATGTGGTGGGACGAATCTCACGGAAGTAGAGTGGAATTTGCATGTCCTTTCTTTTGAACGCATAGCAGTTCTTTCCCTGTGTTAAATTCCCAGTAAATTATATATCATTGTTATTTGTAAAGCTATAATTGTAAGGATCGTCGACAAACCACAAAAAGTGGATATGCAGGGTGGAACAAATGTCATATGGAATGTAAATATAGAATTTCGTGCAAAAATGATACCATAATCGATTTCATGGTATCTTTATAACTGTGTGTAATTTAATAATTTGACCCTTTGATATATAAAGGGGTGCTATATACTTTTAATGAAGGAATTTGCTTTTGTACGAGTTACAGTGTGTTCAAATATTTCTTAAAAGTCAATTGAAATCCATCTACAGATACCAATTTATACGATTTCATCCACAATTTCTTTTCATAATCATCCACAATTTTTTTTTCGTATTCACTGATTTTTCTTTTGTTCATAGATAATAACACTTCAGTTGGTACAAGGACAGGTAAAAGCTAAATCTTATTTTGCAGTTTATAGTCAATTCAACGAGCTTCAATGCATTGCAATCAATTTTCATGAAATTAGTGCATTTTGCAATTTTTCGTGTCTTTGGTCCATATTTTTACCAAGATGATTATTTGGAATAAAACCTTTATGAATTGATAGGGTTTGTCGAACTGAATTTGGACATATATAGTTTTTCATACTTTCAACTTAGTTTTTTTGTGAGATATCGGCCTTAAAACACACAAACCGCTAAAAAATTGATGTCCAAAACGCAATACCTATATTATAAAAAATCTGGAAAAATCTTTTGTTCTTCCTTATATTGGCATTTTGTGATAACAATTATGTGTATAAATTATATTTTGATGCCTGTTTCAACATTTTCACAATATTTTTAGATGTTTGAGATTAAAAAAACAATGTCCGTGAAATCCATGTTTATTACGTTATTCACCAAAAAACGGAAAGTAAACTAGGAAAAACTTTCATCAAGATAATAGCTATGCAACTTTTTTTGAAGTAAACAATATG
>JXSR01S009155.1:0-10569 GCA_000969725.1 Ophiothrix spiculata
AGAGAAAAAAATAATTTTTACAATTTTCAACATTTTCATTCTAAATATTTGCATGATGTTTATGTTTATAATTGTGTAAAAAATTACCATCATCTCAAGGAGAAATCCAGTCATTTATAAACATTGTGAATGAAAATGCCAACAAAAATGATGAAGTATATCTAGCCTAGCCGTTACGCTCAGAACTTAATAATAATCAATTTCACCACACTTGTAGGGGCTGACAAAAATCACAATGTTGGAACAGTGGTACTTACAGATTTTTCCAAAGCGTTCGATCTGGTTGACCATACCATCCTTAATAATAAAATGATCCGCTTGGGAATTCGTAGGTCCATTGTTCCATGGATTTGTGATTTTCTCCACAATCGTCAGCAATGTGTGAAGTATAATGATGTCTTGTCTGATTATGTCCCACTTCATGGGGGAGTTCCACAGGGAACAAAATTAGGCCCTGTAGGCTTTCAAATACTTATAAATGATGCTGGCAATTCTGCTTCTTCCCATTGTTGGAAATATGTGGATGACTTGACATTTGCAGAAAATTCCACTTGTGCAGATTCTTCCTCAAGCTCATTACAAGCAGATTTGGATGATTTCACCAAATGGTCTAGGGAGAATTTGCTCAAGTTGAATCCTGCCAAGTGTCAGGCCATCCAGGTTTATTTTGGTAAATCCCAACAGCCATGCAACTTAAGAATCGGCCCTGATCCACTTTCATATGTCTCTGAGGCTAAAGTTTTAGGTGTTTACCTTCAAAATGATCTGAAATGGAACACCCAGGTCAATAACATGTTAATGAAGGCCAACAGAAGATTATTCATGTTACGCACTCTGAAGCATTTTGGTTTTGATAGAGACGAGCTTAGGGTGGTGTATGGTGGTTACATCAGGCCGATTCTTGAGTATGCTGCTGCTGTTTGGCATTCTGGTATATCTGCTAAACAGACTAAAGATATTGAATCCATACAGAAGAGAGCCTGTCGAATTATTCTTGGCAATTCTTATGAGTCATACGACGAAGCCTTAGAAAGTTGTCAATTACACTCTCTGTCTGAAAGGAGGGAGGAATACTGTCGTAGGTTTGCCGAAGGGCTCTCCAATGATGAGAGAACAAAAGCACTCCTCCCTCCTTCCAGATTTGAATGTCATGGCCGCTCTCTACGTAACAAAAACAAAATTTCCAAAATTTCTTGCCGAACCAAACGTTTTCAAGACAATCCAATTCCTTATTTTATCAGTTTATTGAATAAATAGATCCTTTTTACTATTTTGTTCTTGTGGCTAAGGCTAGGATTTTAACTTTTTACATTCTGTGCATATCTTTTTTCAAATTATTCCCAAATTGGATCTTGAGTTGTTTTTAAATGTGCAATTATCTTTTGTCTGTGATACTATTGACGGTTTAACTTTATCTGTGCAATTTAAAGTTTTTGATGTGTATTTTGATGTTTAAAGTGCAATATGAGTATGTAACATTAGTATAATTTTTAATATTGTGAATATGCATGTAATTTGGCCTGCGGGCCACGATTTGCTTATAATAAATACCAATAATAATAATATTTATTGTCAAATTTTTGATGGTTTATAACACCAAACCTCCATTATTGATTAGAAGATGCACTGGAACTATTATACTGACAAAGACTTGGTGCACCAAATATTTGGTATCTCATAAAGAAGTATGGGCCAAAACATAGTCGGCCTTCAAACAAAATTTTAGCTACCAAACATTTGGTTGTGACGCCAAAATGATGATTGACTTCAAATGAAATAACTTCAACATCCAGTTGAGACCAAATAAAATGTGGTGCTAAATTGCACATGTGTTGAATTGCCATATACATTGCCTCAAATATTTGTTCTAAAACAGTCAAATGAATCAAATAGTAAAATTTTCAGAACATAAATTATCGCTAGATTTCCCCAAAAATGTATATTTTGCATTCGCACACACATTAGTTCTGATGAGGCTGTGGCGTGGTGGTAATGTTTGGGATGGTTATGCAGCAGAAATGAGACAAATTACTTTGCTATAGCTAAGTTCAGTCTGACTAGCTGAGTTGAGCATCAAAACAAGGATATTTATTTTCTCATCAAGGAGCTAATCATGCAGACAGTAAATACAGACTTAAGAATCAAGATTTGGTAGGGGTCTGGATACAGGCTTGAGAAGACCCATTCAATTACATATCAAAGTCAACAAAGATGTTGTCAACATTTCTGCCTTCTTTGATACTGTCACTATCCCCGAGTTCATTGGTTGAAACAAAAAAACAATTAATATCATTATGCTATCGGAAATGGCTATAATGTTCTGGTTAGTTCCATGTCTTCACTTCCATCAAAACATCTTGGTTGCTAAGCAGCCAGTTTGATGGCAACATTAAGTCTGCTTTGCACTTAGAGCTGATGAGATAGAGACATGATCAATTCTTATGGGATGGCTCTCATCATCCGTAGTGATTTACGATGTCTCCCTGAATCAGTCTCAGTGCTGAATTTCTTTCAGGATTTTGGTAATACTGAGAGTAAAATTGTGTGTTCCTGATATGTCCTCAGAAACATTTAACATAATTGCATTTTCTTTGCTGATACAGATAGATGGTTTTGGTGTCATCATTTTTCTATAATAAACCAATTTGTTTGTTAACTTTTGTAACTGCACATTTTATCATAATATTGGAGAGCTATGAGATTTCAATGTAGAAAAACCTTCTACCACAAACTGATGACTTTTGCGTAACTTTCTTCAAATCTGAACAGTCAATAAACATGCTAAACCTCACCGACACAGTCCCTAATATAGGATATTAAATCTTTTTGAATCTTGCCATCATTCAAAAAATTACATTTTCAAGTCATTCGAACATTAGATTCAAACCAGTACCCTTGCAACCAGACCCAATGTTCAGAAATACCAAGCCACACATGCTAGGCGCTGCTTCGGCAGCATTTGGTGATCGTATGTCTGCCTCCGAGTTGTGACGTATTTGGATTATTTTCTTCATTTTGTACTGTAGAATTCTGTATAATTCAGCAGAGTTGGGGTTATCAGGCTGGGTTTTAACATGGTTACAAAGCTATGGTCACTCACAATGGTCATAACAAAAGATTCATACAAATCTTTTAAGAATGAGGTTCGCATTTGATTAAACAAATCATAAAAACGTTTTGTGGTAGAAAACACTCGAAAATGTATTATTTCTTTAACTTAACATTTTTAAAATCAATTCCCATAACATTATAGGATAATTTATGGCATCACCACGATGAGCCTAGACTTTGATTAGTAGTTAATAATTAATCCACATTATAATTAATAAAGTAGGAATAGAAAAACGAAGATATCAGGCCTGTCAGGCCTTCCCATCACGCCTTGCTTCCAATGGGATTTTTTGTACAAGTTATAATGTAGCATATCTGAAATGCTAGTTTTGGATAAAGTGTAGACGCAATTATTATCCCGTTATCATTTTGTGATTATTTGACCACATTTTGGTCAAAGATAGAGTAGACACCCAGGATGAAGAAAATTTAGGGTGGCAAAAATGTACCTGTTGCAAATCATTAATATGGCTCTTAATCAAAAATGGCCACTAATACGCATTTTCCTATTGTAATTTGCTTCATAAAACAAAATATTGCACTGCAGGTTAAAAGATTCAATTATTTTTGGAGTCACTAAATACAAAAAAAACATTAACTACTTTACTTACTTACCAAAAATCCAAAATGGCAGCCAAAACGACATATTTTCATTGAAATTGATCAAAACAGCCATTTATATGTTTATTTTCACAATCAATCAATAGAAATAAACAGCTAGGTGGCAAAAAGAGAAAATTATCCTTAAATTATATTAAATAAACACTTTAAGTCCACATAGCCCCAATAATGAGGTCCAAGAGGGCCGCAAAATATTATCTTGGTACAAGATGGTTAGAGCGATTTTAATCATTATTAAGAACATTAAATATTTATGACAATAACGAGGGAATTGGCTCATAAGCAAATGATTTATCCCAAAATATGTGTTTCATTCAATTTGGCGCTCATAATGAGGTCTGAAATGGCGGCCAAAATACTATTTTGTTCAAAAATAAGTTATAGAGTGGCATTAACAGTAACATTAATAGGCATTTAAAACATATGTTCAAAAGATTGTAACAGTATCATTTCTTTATCAAACATTATTATAACATCCTTAAAATTCAAAATGGTGGCCCTATCAATGTCCTTAATGGCCGTCAAAATACTATTAATGAATTAAATCAACATAAATGCAGGGTTAATATTAACTTAATGATATACAATTATACAATAGGGTTACAATAGAATCATTTTCCCCATACCATGTTGTTATGTTGTTTTAATTCAAAATGGGGCCGAAATGATGTCCAAAATGGCCACTCGAATGCATTTTTGGTCATAGTGAATTAGAGTGACATTAATGCAACGTTTTAAACTTTAAATATTCAATGCAAAATAAAAGGGAAACAGCTTTACTATTATTAATTTTATTGTTGATGTTGGTAAGAAGTGACTCTACATTTACTGAATTCACCCAAAAATTATTTTATTACTTTAATTCAAAACAACTCCCATAATGAGTTCCAAGACTGCAATGTTTTGCGCAAAAATGGTTCTGTTTTAAGATTTGCAGCAAAAAGAGTTCTCAAAATGAATACTGTGAACATGTTTCAAAGTCAAAGGTGGAGCCATTGTGGATTATTTTGATTTAGTTATAGTTTGAATACTGTGAATTAATGTCACTCTATCTAGATTTTTGTTATATATAATATTTGACCAAGCCACTTTGGACCTCAATTTGGTTGTCGTGTATTTTAGATCTCAAATTTATTAGCAACAGAATTTGGGGAGAAATTATTTTCCATTTATTGTTTTTAATTTTCAATGTGTTTTTAGCAAAAATATAAATCTGGTGATCATTTTGGACCTCTTCATGAGCCTATTCTGGATTTGATGCATGTTATATAGAAACATTTTGAAATAATTTATTTCTGTTGCAAACCAAGAAGTCATTTCAACTGATTATTTAGAAAGTTTGGTGAATTTTGAATACTGTATTAAAATTGTTTTATCCTATTTTGACCAAAACAGAGTATTTGGTGGCAATTGTTGATCACATCTTCGGTGCCATTTTGAGTTTAAAATATGTAACTGACATAATTTGAAATTGAGTGATCCTGGTGTAATCCAACCTGCTCATTTAAATTGCTTTATTTTACTTCTACTTCTACGCTTATTCTCATCAAAGCCTGTTCAGCATCTAAATGAGCTCTCTGGTCCTAGAGAGATGATATATACATTTGAAGGTATTGACTATTTACTCTGGTCCTAGAGTAGATGACGTATTTTGACATACGGTCACGGTACCAGGAGGATTCCCCTATATATTGCGAACAGCCGTAGCTTAGCCCGTGACGTTCTTTTACACCCGACAGTGTGTCAGGACCACTTCAGATGGGACCCACGGCTTTACGTGCGATCCGAAGCACGAAGCAAGTAGAGTTAAGTTTCTTGCCTAAGGAAACAAGGTGACGTGCCGAGCACTGGCTCCACCCCACTACATACAAATGCATTTGATTATGAGTCCAACGCTCTAACCACTCGGCCACGCTCCCCTCCTATAATAATATTTGCTATTTTAATAAATTTTTAAGAAAATTGCGTTTTGGCGGCAATTTTGGCGGCCATATTGAATTTTTGGTAATGGAAAAGCATTCAATTGATTAATTGTGATATCATGAGTTTGGCAACCCAGGAAATCAAAAATATGGACACCAACATTATTGTCATTGGTACCATACAAGTCAAAATATGCCTTGTAATATGCCGTGGAAGTCATCTTGGATTTCTCAAAATGCTCAATAGTGTGTACTTTGCATCATTCAGTTTTTGAGTCTATAGCTCAATTCATAGTCGGCCTCCAAACTAAATTTTTCCTACGTCGTGACGTAAAAATGACGATTGACTCCAAACAAAATAACTTCAACACCGAGTTGAGACCAAACAAAATTTCGCGCTAGATTGCACACGTTATTTAATTGCCACCAAATTGGACCAAATGTTTGCTACCCGTTCATAGTTAAAATTAGATGGCAAATATTTGGTGACGTCACGACCAAATGTTTTGTAGGAAAAATTTTGTTTGGAGGCCGAGTATGAATTGAGCTTTAGAGTCTCAAAGATTAAGAATCAATCAAAAACAGTTGTGCAGACTCCATTTTGTAGTCAAGCCCCAAATCCATATTTTGCCCAAAGACTATGACACATGAGTGTTAACATCGAGGTTTAATGCATAAATTTTCTAAGTAAAAGTGATGTTTGTTAAATTCTGTATAAACTAGAAAGTAAAACTTAGTAAGAAGTGTGTTTTAACAGTGTTATATATTTGTTACACTCTCTTTAAACCTCGCCAATGACTGTTTAAAGACATTCAGAGTAATTATAGCCGCCATTTTGAAAACTCCGCCATAACTCTGTTCTGCACAGACTACATTTTTGCCACCCTGCATTTTCATTTTACTCATGTTCTCAGCTTTCTCTGTGCAAATTTTGGTTCAATAATCATAAAAAAATAATGGGATTCAAAAAGTGCCGAATTGCGTCTACACTAATATGAGATCTGCTGATTGTGCTATGTTTCATTCCTAAACCCTCTCATTGTAACCCATACAAAATCCCATTGGAAGCAATGCATGATGGGAAGGTCCTGATTCCTGATATTTTCTTTTGGAATAGAATGTCATTTAAGATTCAATTTCTCCTCATGGCACACAAACAAAGAACAAGAATTACCAAGGGATAATTAGAACTTGTAAGAAGCTACACCAAAGATACCAGTAAACATGTTTTCATGTATCTCATTAAAAGCTTAGATGAATAATAGAGATTTCAACTATGGTTCAAAGCAGTGCCGTAACCAGCGTCTTGTCCCCCTTGAAAACATGTCTGCCCCTGTCTCGCCCCCTCATTTCAAAAAGTCTAGTTACGCCACTGGTTCAAAGTTGGATCTGGTTTATCAAACTACTTCTTTCATAAAATGGCCTGCTGTAATCGATTATCCAAATTTTAATAGTTAAATGTAAACTTTAAAAAATGATACAGAAAAGAAAATCATAATGCCAGTTTGCTGTAATATTCTTTAAATGTTGCATTGGATAAATAAAAACAAATGATCTGCAAATAATTTACACTTGATATAGCAGTCAAATAATAGATATTGCAAAATTTTGATTAAACCTTCAAATAGGTTCAAAACTATAGCATGTTGCTCTTGGGTATGAAGCTATTCCCTAAAAAGTATGTATTGATGCTGTGTTAGGAAATAGCCCAGTGGGCACGTTCAACATTGAAATTTCAACTTCCAGGGTTCAAAAGTGAAAAAATATTTCAACCTAAAAATTACTTATTTATTAGGTTTTAAATATGACCCAAATGTAATTTCATACATGTTTTTGCCCTATTTTGTAAAGGTGTGAATAATTTAACTGATTTCAATGATAAACTCAGTTAAACCTCATTAGCAGTCTAGAAAAGAAAAATTAAGAAAAATTGATGCGGTTGAAATTTCAACGTTGAAAAATGAGTTGAACGTTCAACCGTTGGTTGAAAAGAGGTTGAAAAATGGTTGAAATTTCAACGTTGATTCAACGTTGAAAAATGGTTGAGTTGAAATGTCAACGTTGATTCAACGTTGAAAACTGACTTGTGCCCACTGGGAGGTCATGTATTGTTTGTAATTGCTGTTATATAATAATAGATTGCAGCTAAATCTAAAGAAATTTCAATTTTGCATTTGTTACTTACTTAGCTAATAAAGGTAATTTTCAATTTTAAGATTTTAATTGAGGGCAGTATTTTTTGTTGTCGCCAATGAGATTAATAGTGAAAGAAAATCTAAAACAAATTGATACATAGGGGTTAAATTTGCAAACTTATGAAACTTTGCATGCCTTATTAATTACCACAAACACTTTAGTAAAAATCTCAAAATGTTTTGAAAAAGTCTGGGAAGATGTTGAATTTGTCCAATGTTTCATTAGGGCTGATTTAGGTATTTTGTGTGATTTTTTCCTGATTTGTTAAAAAATTAAATAAAGGCACTTGCCCTTTATGCCATGTGGAAAAAAAGGAAAAAGGTTTATTTTGGGAATAAGTTGTGATATTCAAAGGGTACAATTTGTAGTCACCATATTTATTGGCTCAAAATTTTGAAAACATAAAAGATATGAATATACATTTTTTTTATCATGGATGTGCTAACCGTGTCAAGCAATGCTTTCCAAATTAGATAATGGGTGATATTCAAATCATCCCAAAATGTTGCTCCTATTCTACTAATTTGATACCAGAACATCGAGTGGAGTTGCACTACGTGACTACAAATTTCCAAATCTCAAAATCAGTGGAATATTCACGATATCCCAATTATATCTAATGAGCTTGATAGCTAATAGATATTGTTACATACAAAATATATCTCCAGTCGCTCAATTTGCATCGCCTGGGGTCGATAATTTGATCAGATCTATTGTCTCCAAAAAGGGTGCATTATTGGATATTAAGATCTCTATTCATATGCAAATCAAGTTGAAATGCGGGTTGCGATTAGGCTAAAAAAAATAAATTGTTTAGTTGTCCTCCACAACTTTTTTTGAGCAAGTGCGGGCGGGTGGATTTTTTTTTTCCAATGTAAGTCAAAGTTACACCAAATTATGGCCTCTTTAAAGATGCAAATAAGTCTACTGTACTGAAAAATCTCTTTATACAATTTTAAAAACAGTATTAAATGGAAACAAAATGAAAACAACAACTTAAAATATATTTTCAAAAAAATCAAAATTCGCAAAGAAAAAAAAACCTCTTTTTGGAAATCTGAAAATTAGGCGCGGTATACTTTTGTACAGTAAAAACTTTTTTCCTGTTTTGAAAAATAGGGGCAGGCGGTCGAGGACAACCAAACAACTTTTTTTTTTTTTGGCCTAACTTGACTGCATTAGTTGGGTAGAAGTGTTTCAAGTACACGCTGATTGTAATGGTATGTGAGTCATAGTGCCATCATCAGTTTAAAGCTGTGAAATGATTGGGTCCACTTTCAAGATTTTGGGAGTTTGGGGCAAGATTGTATGTGTCATAAATAGCTAAATTGCGTCATAAATTGGATAAAAATAATAGTCATCTTTATAGAAAATAATTTATGTTAATTGAATACTTTTTGAGGTGTATTTTTGGTGCTTTTTTGATCATTTAAGTTACTTTTTTGGAATATTTTTTGACGAATTCAAGTTCATTTAAATTCATTTAGATTTAGAAAGTATAAAAACACAATGTTAAAATTAGTATTATAACAATAGATTAGGTGGGGTCATTCAATAAGAAAGTTAACCGGTCTGCAAAAGAAGAAGTAATTTATAGATTAATCTGGGTTCAACTTGTTTTCAGACATAGTTTTTTCCTTTGAAAATGTATATTTCAGCAGTATATTTTCTTTATCAACAATTGCTTATTTCCTATTTTTGTTTTCAGACATGGGTAAAACACAGTGTGTTTCTAAAACTTTTGAAAAATTACTAAATTACAACTTGCAGCAGGTCCAAAACCTTTTAAACTTCATGTGCAATCCTGCCCTAGTGTTTTGTTTGATATTTATTGAATAGTCCTGTCCTACCATAGGCATCATGAATCAAGTAATAATTAATAAGAACCGCAATAATGAGATGGAAAACCATCCAATTCCTCAGAAGATTTTTGCCAGCCTTGTAGGATTTTTTAATAAGTGACATCATATTAAACTGGAGGCAAACATCTTGTGTAATGGACTCATCACCTTGCCATCTAATGAGCTACATTTGTTTGTACAAACTGTCTGATTAGTGCTATAATTATCTGATTATTCATGCTTTTATGCCAGTTTGTGGCAAGCTTGTGATTGAAATTAAATATTTGAAAATAGTCATTATTTGTTTGGCCGCCATGATTCAAGGAGAATTCTATGAATTTGATTAGTCTCATCATGGTTTGTCATATCAGACCTAGTTCTCCTTAAAAAAAAGTGTTTCTTTTGCCTTTTTTGACTGAAAGTTTTTACTGTACAAAAGAATACCGACCCTTATTTTCAAATTTCAAGACAACTGGGTTTTTTTTTCAGCCGTGGATCCAGGGGGGAGCGGAAGGGGTGTGCGTCCCCCGTAAAATTGCAAAATCCTGCAAAATCAGCCTAATTTGGTCAATTTTTTGTTATAAAAGCTGAAAAACACACCCACCGCCCCCATAAAATTCAGATCCTAGATCCACGAATGTTTTCCATCATATTTACATGCAAACAACTTGTACAGTTTCTGTGATCTTCAACATATTAGCAGTGATTCTGTGTTGAAAATTCTAAATCATCCATATTCAACCCATATTTTGCTCTGTTTTACATTTGTATACAGCTTTGAAAGGATGTGCTAACCGTGTCAAGCAATGCTTTCCAAATTAGATAATGGGTGATATTCAAATCATCCCAAAATGTTGCTCCTATTCTACTAATTTGAT
>JXSR01S009155.1:11669-24165 GCA_000969725.1 Ophiothrix spiculata
GCAGTGTGTCAGTGGTATCAGTTTCCTGCCAGCCCATCTTAACCAATGCTCACCCCTTTTGTATAGTGGTATAATCCATATTATGCACAGCCATCTTGCATACAAGGTCACTTATATTATCCTAATAGGGGTGTTTGTCATATTCAAACAGATGAGGTCACTGAAACCATTATCATAATGATTGCATTATCATAAACCACTGTGCATTATCATGTTAAACAGGTTAGAGCGCCAAATACATGGTGGACAGATTGATCAGTATTTGCAAGGGTGCAGAATTTATTGACAGTAAATTAGTAGGCAGTGCCCCTGTGTGTGTTTTCCCATTGACTGCAACTCAGCATGGTGGACATGTGAGCAGAGCCTGGCAATATCCACGAAGCTTGCTGCTTATTATTTGCACCATTTTGTTGCTTGATTTTGCTTGGATTTTAGCTGATTGATTGATTTGGATACTTGAACAGTGGGTGAGGAAGTTGAATTTGATGGTGATATCTACCTGTGCTGTCTACCAGTATATTTCTGCACTGAGGCTGTAAGCCAAGCCCGTAGCTTGTTGACAGCTAGCCAAGCCAAGTTGGCATAAATTTGACATACTATACTGCACTGTCAGTTTGTTGTTTTCATCTTCCTGGTCTGTGAGTTTTCCTGTCAAATCAAAATCTAGGATATAATTGGATTTACATTCTGTGCACTAGGTGATATCAGGTTAAACGATTCCCTGCTAATCGTGAAGATATAGTTGATGCCCTGGGGCGCTCTCCACACGTGACAAATTTGACATTAATTAGCTAATTATAGTATCAAAATGGACACTCCTTCAAAATTTAGAAATGTTCCAAAGGTGAGTGTTTTGCAGCCGCATGCTTGCGATAATAGTAAATGATAAAGCCGTATGTTAAACAATTTATGTGTTTCAGATGGGCAGTTTTCTTTGAAATCTGTCATTGCACCTGTTGCAGTGTAGGAATATCTCAATTTGCAAGCTGTTATGATGCATAATATTGTAGTTAATATTTACTGAATATTCCCAGAGAAAAAATGTCCAGGTATCATCATAGACTTCTATAATCGTAAAGAGTTGACATATTGTATGATATGATGGCATAGTACTAAAGACTATTTATTCCGGGAATATTGCAAATTATTAATCATAATTCATCCATATTATTGTACATTTTATCAAGAAGAGTTGGTGCTCTGTTCCAAATTTAGATGTATGATTCCATGTTTTCATTACATTTCACCAAATTCGGTCAATCTATATTTTGACCACATTTAGTATTTTATTACCAAAGCATGACTATAATAATTGTTTTCACAAAATTTTGCATCAACTTAATTACCATTCAGTTTTAGCTCTGAAAGCTAATTGGAATATCGGTCTCATAGGCCTATATAGATACTGATTTGTGATTTTACTTCATTAGCTAGACATCAGTCTTAATTTGCATATGATTATGATTTATAAATCCGTTTGTGAATCTGCCGGGGAAATGCTACAATTAAAAGAACAAGAAGCCAAATCTGCATCAGAGAACAATTAAAGCAATAAATATAAGAATTTAACCAGCTTTGGAAATTTTTATTCTCGTACGTTGCTGCAAAATGAATTTTTTTTAAATATTTTCATGCAAAAACAAATTAATTGCAAGATATTGCCTACGGTGTCAGTCATTTCAATCATGCAGGCAGCCATCTTGAATGTCAAAGGTCATGAATGGGAGCTTCATGTTTACATGCAGATTGATGTTCTCAAATATCATCACCTGTCATACATTGCTGGTGTACATTATGCATGGATGTAAGCTGTTCAATGCTTTTGCTTGATCATATAGATCCTATTTATAACTTTTCTGGCTGAAAAACAATGTACCGGTAGGCCCAAGAGAAGATATCGTGTGTATCCCATGATGCATTGCTTCCTATGGGAAATTTTGTACAGGAAGTCATGCGAGTAGTTAGTGATGAAACATGCCCCAAGTGCAAAATTACAACAATTAACATTGATTTAGGGTCATTTCATCACTAACTACTCACATGATTTCCTATACAAACAATCCTGTAGGAAGCAATGCATGATGGGATACACACAATATCTTCTCTTGGTAGGCCCTATATATATTATTTGTACAAGTGTCAAATTGAAGGGAGGCAATGAGTTATTAAAAGCTTACAAACTTCCTCACAATGCAAAAAAAGAAAAAATATTCGACGAGGGATGCAGGTCAAATAATCATCCACCTGCTAGTCCTCTCCTCCACCATCCCTACCAGCTTAAAGATAAAACAATTTATATTCTTTTTAAAATTTAAATTCAAATTTATAGAAATCTATATGAACATTAATCTTTATAATGTTAGCATCTACTTATGAAAAATAAGTGAAAATATGGTTTTCTGATTCATGATCGCATTTTGCAAGAACTGATTATGATACTTGTATCTATTGGCAAGTTTTGTCAACAAATGTAAAAAAGGGCCAAAAAATTGTCGAAAATACTCAGCCTCCACACAAAACACTACCAAGTGTATCGTTTTGTTAGGTTTTAATTGATAAGTGATGTTTTTATAAGCACAATATTCCACTTGCTCAATGCTGAGTTTCATGTTTACAATCATATTATACACCAAGACATGATGATCAATAAATGTTTCAATATTGTCATCATGTTCAAAACAAACCTCCATACCATAGGCCATTGACATTCAGTTTGTCAAGTTTTTAGCCTTTTTTTGCAATATGTGATGCCAACAGTGCAGTTTCTCATGTTTTTCCAGGCTTTTTGTAGCAGGTGAAAGCACTGAAGCTTGAAGCAGGTGTTCCGATATCTTCCCATATTAAATCGACCCAATTAAGTGATCTATTAATTACGCTTGAAAAGTCAATAAACTTGAAAATTGCTTGATTGAAAATGCCTTGTGCATACATGCACATACTGCAATATGTTATTGTAATGCGACAATGGAATACAATTTGATCAAAATTGGAACATGTTACCATGGCAACATATACCGATGGTAATATCTGTAAAATTTGATTGATTGTTGAGATGCAAGCAAACTCATACACATGGGAAATATGTGTGAGCGATAACATAGACGTTATGCTATAACAGAATTCACAGGAAGCAAATTGTTGTGGAAAATGTTATTGAAGTCACCAAAGAAAAAAGGGAAAAAACCCACTTATGTCATATGGCAATTTCACATGTTTTTTATTTAATTCCCCCCCCCCCCCCAATATAACTTGTTTCTGCTGCTTGTATTGTACTTAGGGAATAAAATAAGGCCACTCTGTTAAGATCAAAGGTCAATATAGGTCAGGATCAAGTGGGTAAGGTTTCAATGGATATATCACAGCTATACCTGGTAAATTCAAATACCCGGGAGGGGTACTTAGTACAGAACTGATTTGAGCCACAAACGTGCCACAAACTTGGGTAGCAAAATCAGACTGTCTGTATGTCAATGGGTCCTTTTTCTTTGCAAAATGTGGTATTTTGATGGGTCTGTTTTTCAAAATGGAATGTTTTCTGAATTTCAAACAAAAATCAGCCTACATTTGTGCCAAATTATCGCAATTTTTGTATAATTTGACCAAAAATTTGGGCATTGGTATATGGATAGGTCCCTTTTTCTTGAAAATTGGTATAACACATGGGTAGTAGTACTTCACATTTCCCAGCGGCACATCCCTACCAAACCCAAATTTGAGTACCCCCCTTCAAATATTATGTGAAAATGTGCATAAAATGTTGACTTCTTATAATACTTAACAAGTTTTGTATTGAAATTCTTGCAGAAATCCTGAGGGATTGAACACATTTTGAGATTCATTCAGAAATAGCTGTTTGGATAGGACCCAAGAAATAAATGGCATTGAACTTTGAAAAGTTAACTTCAGCTACATGACACAAGGTTTTATATGAACATAAAAATACTTTCAGCCCTATTTTCTTTTTGCCTTACCAAATAAATCTCTCTTGTGAAAAAATATATTAACTTATGGAATCATTTCTGGAGTGTTGAAAGAGTAAATTTTGTTATTTATCAAGCAATTATACCCCCTTTTCTCCCAATTTTGGTCATATTGAATGATGAGTTCAAAATTGTACCGGTTCAAATTTTGAAGATTGTAGGGCTGCATGTGTGCTTTCCTACTTGCCAAGGTTACTATTCATGTATAAATGGTCGGTTCGTCTATTAGGCAGACTGGGACAGACTGGGCAGACTGAGCAGACTGGCCTGCAGACTGGCTTGCTTGAGAAATTCGGCAGACTGGTACTGGTTTGCTTATGACATTAAGCAGACTGTCAAATTATTTGATTTGTTTATTATGATGTGATCATAACAGTAATAGAAAAAATAAAGAGCTGGATGTCTGGTATTGTAAACATTTGGCTTTAAATTACAGACACCCTTGACTTGGGATACCCATCATTTATCAACATTTTATGAGCTATGAAAGGTACATTGCATCGTGGACAGACACCTTTATGCCCTGAAACAGTTATATAGGTCATGTTTTGGGGTATAGAGTATACAGATTGGTTTCATTTTCAGGTTGAATCTGGTAATTTCCCAAATGAGGTATTGGTCAAAGATCAAGTAATTTTCAACCTTGCAAATCAAATTAAAGAAAGCGTTGTGGGTTGACAACACAGTTGACAAGTGCAGATTTAGTCTACTAACCAGGAACTGTTTTTACCAGTAGCAAGCTTGGTATCAAACAAGAGGGGGATAATGGTGTTTTAGGGCTAATTACAATAAAACAAGACTGATGAACTATTAATGAACTTGTACTTTTATGTTGATTTCAGGTTGCTACCTTCAAAAGGTTAACATACATGTTAAATATATGTGATGGCTCACCCTGAAAGGTGGGACTGCAGATTATATCAATTTTTATTTCATCATTTCATCTGTTATAGCATTTTCTAAGCTTTAAAATTACACCTTACTTGTTAAAATTGATCAAGGCAGTCAAATTTTACAAAAGAAAATCGGCTGGAAATTCTTATTATTTTCTTTATTTTTTGCTGCCTTTTTTCACCAGTTTTTTTTAAACTGTTCTGTCATAAAGTCCCCCTTTTCGGGGTGAGTCATCACATATAAACCACAGACCAGAAAGACAAGTATAAGAAATGTTGAAACCCCGGATTGATACAAATATTACCCTGGCATGATCATGAAGGGAAAAGAAATAGATCCAAACACAGACTCCTCTATTGTACAAAATTGATATTGTACATGTGCAATATATGTAGAATGAAAATAAGAAAATGTCCTTTACAAAACCATACTTGCATGTTTACTTCAGATTACAAATCAAAAGAAAATTCACACACTTGAATCTTGTGTATTGCATAAAATGGGAGGTGATGTCTGCCTGGAAAAACAAGTCTCCTGAAACAGACTACAACTGTTGAATGTCTGAAAGAGATCAAAAACAAACCAGTCTGCCGAATGTCATAAGCAAACCAGTTCCAGCCTGCCTAATGTCACAAGCAAGCCAGTCTGCAGGCCATTCTGCCCAGTCTGCAGGCCAGTCTGCTCAGTCTGCCCAGTCTGCTCAGTCTGCCCAGTCTGCCTAATAGACGAACCGTATAAATGGTTATCACTTTAGGGGTGTAGCAACTTGTTACTTGTCTGTGAAATAGATAAAAATAATAATAATATCCGGCATTTATATTCACCATAGTATCATAGTGCTTGACATTATTACGCTGTTATTAGGAAATCGTCACATTCATTTCACCTCAACTAGATCGCAATCTTAAGACGCCGACCTATCGGAATTTAGATTGTAATATTCCCCTAACAGCTCCCCAATGCACTTGGGTTGACAAAGCAATCGAGATTAAATGTCTTGCCCAATGACATAACCTGTTGGCTGTAGCGGGGCTCGAACTCGCGACCTCACGATTTGGAGTCCTGCACTACATGTATTCCACTATACCACATGAGGAAGGAAAAAGAAATGCATCAATTTTGTTTGAACAGAAAACCATCAGCTCAGTTTACTTTCAAGAGTGTTTAATACATAATAGCTTATGTTTGAATCCGATAGATGGTCAGGATGCACTGATCCAGTAATTTGTCATCTCACAAGCTGTTCAAGCACCTGTCTGTATTTATAACCAATTAATTATCTTGATATCATAATTTGAGGTATGAAAGTTTCACACTTGTGTGACAGATTACAGATTCTCTGCATATCCTATATCACATTGCAATGGAACTCGGACATGGTGTGCTTTCCTATAGACAGGAGCAGACATATCTGGGCATTTTGTTTACATCCGGGACCTTTGCCTGATAGCTCCCGATCTCCGCGTTGAAAACAAATGCCGACATCCTGTGCAGCTCTGTGGAGAAAATACCGGATCTTGGAAATTTTGATTGATTTTAACCAATTTTCAAAAATTTCAATGCCAAAATCATGTTAGATGTATGATATTGAAATCACAACAAGATGGGAAACAGCTCAGAATTTCACAGATTTCCTTCTTGCTAAAAAAAGACAGAAAATGAAGGGATGCCTGCATGGCTTACGTATTGATTGTTTTCATCACGCACGAAGTCCAACGCAAGTTATTTTTAGATCATTGTGTTCCGTATGACGTAGAGTATCATTTTACCCAAATCAGAGGTAAAATGTGACTGTTTGAACACTTTTAAGAAGTGTTTCTAGATGTTTGAAGCACTTTTATTGGCAATTTAAGGCTAAGGTTAGGTTGCGGCATTGTGGCTTCCTTCTGATTAGCTGCGGTACTGGTCGGCGACTGATGGTATATGTGACCATAACACGAGCCTTAATAGACAGAGGGGAGGTTGGCCAGTGGGGAAAAGGAGAGGAGGAGGATCGAGGGATCCAGAAAAAACTTGCACTGCAGCCCGGGGAGATCACTCAGTATAATGCTGCAGGCATAGTGTGACCAAGAAAAAGGTGAATTAGGGTTGTTTTTGAGGACAGAAGGGTGAATCAGATGACACCGTTCAGGGTATAAAAAGCAGCCATTTTCAAGAAATAGGGTACTTTTTCAAACCCAAGTATTGAAACGATAACGGTAAAATCCTTATTTAAGGTGTGAATAAGGGAAAAATTGTATATTTTGCTTTATTTTGGCTTCAGAAAAAATCACCCTTTGGGTGTTTTGAAAAACTGTGGTCACACTATGCCTGCAGCATTATACTAGGAGTGCTCCCATCCCCCGGGCACTGCAGAAGCCAGTATGGACTGAAAACCAAATGCCCATACAGTGTCAGGACTGGGAATCGAACCTGGGACTCAGTGGTACAAACTGAGGGAAGTACCCACTAAAAATGTGGTAACTGAAGTACAGGGCAGGATATAGAAAAAAATTCAACCTTTCTGGGAATTTTTCTAGTGCTGATGAGAATTTTCTGTGAGATTTATGAAAAATTTGTTAAAATTGCTTTAAAATAACACTTGTTTTTGTCAGTAATTTGACATTAACCCCCAAATTTGCATTATTGGCTCATTTATTTGTATTAATTAAGCATTCAATATTGCCATAAAAAATCATCTGTTGTCAGAAATTTTTGTTATTATTTGATTTTATATTATTATTTTTTAAGCTTACCGATTTTTTCTGGGACTTCAAACTTTTTTCTGGGAACGGCACGGCCGCGTTACCGCGGATTTCGAGGGCCTGGTACAGGGGCTTTTTGTTGTTTTCAACCTACTCCTGCTTGTTTCAAGTACAAAATGTCGTTTTCGGATACATTTAAAACCATTCATAATTATGTTTATTTGAGACAATTATATAGGCCTACTGTATTCATTCCAATTGGCGCCCATGCTCCAATAAGCACCCACCATCACATTTTTTTTAATTAAAGCAATACTATAAAGTGTTACAAATGAAGCGCCCCTGTCACCCATGACCTTTGCTTTTTTTTTAGCTTATTGGACTTGTTTTGGGTAGATATTAATACCCTCCAAATGATTTGGCTAAAATATGCTTACTTTGTCTGTTATGACCATTTGTTGAATTAAATTCGGGATGTCAATTTTTTTTTATAGTATAGGAAAGCATGCATATATGCTTTTCATCCATTTTTCGGTGGCAAAACAATTTTCTGACAAAATACACTTGAAAACACTTTTAGATAGTCACATCCATTCATTTTATTCTGTTTTTACTATGAAACATTTTTGACCAAAATCTTATACTGTTGCTTTAAAGTATCAAGTCTTAAATGCTTTAAAACCAGAAACGATCACCGCAATACTCAATGCATACTATGTACGATTGTCAATAACATGTGTTAAGCATACAGAATACAAGTTGAAAATTTATGCTCGATAGGAAAAATTTAGCGCCCACCCAAAACAACTTACAATTTAAGCACCCAGGGCGCATATTGGAATGAATACGGTAATATATATATATTTGGATTACTGCAGAACCGACATCTCCCAAATACCCTGTGTTCCTTTAAAGCCTTTATTTTGCCTGGGATCATATTGGTTGCAATATTGCCAGCTAGCTAGTGGTACAGTTCTGTCATCACGACTGTAATCATGAAGGTGATATTATTTTGCATCTAATGTCAGTCGACTGTGCTGAAGCACAAAATTGAAAAATGAATCTTTAGTTTACTATTGAGAAAGTATTGTGCAGGTTTTTTTCAGATGATTGGTATTATATAAAATTAACAACTTTCAGGGGGAGCTCCAAAGAAACAATATGTTTTGGGATCAATTTAAAACTATAAGTAGCCTTTCCTTTTGAACATTCTCTATTTTTCCTGAGATCATATTGGTTGCAATATTTCAAGTGAGTAGTACTTACATCATGACTGTAATCATGAAGGTGATGTTATTTTGCATCCAATGTCAGCCGACTGTGCTGAAGCACAAGTTTAAAAATGAATCTTGTCTCTTGTTTAATATTGAGACCCTGTTGTGCATGTTTTCAAAAGATGATTGGTATATGTGTCCTGTCATATCAAAAGGTACCTTAATACCGGCATAGTAAATTACGAGATACAGGCCATTGAAGCTGAGCTGAGTCAAAAATCACGTCCAAGGTCGAATTTCTAATTTCATCAGAAACGTTACCTTTGAAGTGTATTCTATCATATTAATCAGGTTCCAACATCCAAAACATAAGACAAATGTTTTAAAAACCGAGATAAAAATCCTTTCTCCATTCACGTTTAACCAGTACAGAAACTTTAAACTTGATTTTCTCAGAACTTTAGTTTTCAGAATCAGCCCAATACCTTTTACCAATTTGGATGTAACTTTGCAATCGAACATCCAATAACCAAAAGCAAGGTGTCATTTTAAAGCTTAAAATATAATCTTTGAGACCGGTGCCAAAAAAGTGTCTGAAGGTTGCAATTGTTATTTACCAAAGCTAATTTCAAGTGTTTTTATTTGGTTAGACATTTAGTGACATTTTGTACTGCTCAATTTTGCTTTGTTTTTTCAGTCTATGTTTAAAAAGCAGATATTTTTGTAAAGTTAATCTATGAGTTAATGAGGAAACACTCTATATTAAGAATGAATATTAAAAATGAACTACATGTTAGTTAATTTATTTTCAATTTTGCATTTTATCGATTGAAATCAATCAGTGCCAGACTATGGCGAGACGAGCGATATTTCTGTATAGTTTTTAATAAAGCACAATGTTCTACCATGTGCACAATGTAGCTCTGAGCTCTGAATGTCTGGGTTTATTCCTAAGGTACTTCCGCAAGCTATTTTAATCAAACAATAAATATTGGCTAATATCAATTGATGAGAAGAGCAATATTGAAAATGATACGGTTCTGGAAATTGGGCCAATATATATTATATAACTTCTAAACACCTACATGTATCACCATTTTGAAACATGTGTTGCTGCTAAACGTAATTCCTTCAATTCTAATTAAAGTGGGATTTAGAGTAATAGTGGCATGCTTTTCCAGCTCAAGTTGATTCTGATTTTAGTTTCTGCATTCATGTCACAAAAGCCCGTTAACTCTATTCTAGATCACAGATAACCAGTACATTGGAATGTCTCAAAAACTATATTTTTGATTTGGTTCAAATTTTAAAATTAAGTCTGCTTTGTTTATTTTTATTCAAAAACCCAACATTATTTTGCCAAGATCATTTAATGTTTCTTGTAGTGATTGATACAAAATGTTTTATTATGTCAAGAATCACCCATGATGGGTGTGGTGTGAATTAAGATCTGCATTACACAACAAACATTGCAATTTTTCTTAATTTCTAAAAGTAATTTTCTTATTATGATCCTATGGTGAAGCATGGATAGCTTATTTTGGTCTTGATTGTGGTATGACTTTAGATATCACTAGTGCACTGTTTTGCAATATATGACGATGGGTCGTTAATATTGCACATGATAATGAAGCTGGAACTGCGATGAAACGGTACATGATAATGAAGCTGGGCTGATATCTGGTACCCTTATGAATAAGTTAAGCTTAATACCTGTACATGCATCAAGTAATGAGTCATGATGAAACCAGGGCATGCATTATTACCAATGCCTGATGACGGAGCTTGGCTTGAGTCAACACTTAACCATCAAATCACCAAGCACTCAACAGAACTACTAGAAATAGCTTTGTTAGGTGTGTTTTTCATTATTTTATTATACAACTGTGTTTTCAATTGAGAACATAGGCCCTACTGAAGATACTTGCTACTTGTATGATAATATCAACTTAAGGGCAAAAACCTTACTGTCATTTATAAATTGCAAAGAATTGGCATTAAATGCATTTTTCATAATTAAGTTGATTGTTTTCTGTCATTTTGGTACATCTTTTTGATATTGTTCTCAGTTTGTTGGGTCACAGTTTCCCTGTCCTCGTACAGTCCACCTGTCAATGTTTATTGGGGTCCAACTCTGTTTCATCTCCATGAAAATACCTAAAGGTCACCGATTTGTGGCCTTTTCTGAACTCAATATTCACTTTCAAAGAGCAAAATTATTAAGAGAAGTGATCGCTTAATCCACTCAAAATCAGATGCCATTTTGCAAAAATAAGACTGATTTGGGGGAGGCATGTCAGGTCATCCTCCCTAAAATCTGCCTTGGATCCTTAAATCTTCCCAATTTCTTCCTCGAGGAGCCATTTGATGCAATAATTTCACAATTTTATGTAACTTTTTTTCAATGTTTGATTATTTTATCTGTACTTCTGCATCACCTTTCCTTTGCCTGGATAGTATCCTCATTCTATCAATACTTTGCGGTAGAAAAAGTGTATTTGGATTTCATAAATGATGCTATTCTAAAGACTCCCAAAAAAGTATCGCCTCACCTCGAACAAATGGCTCCTGCGCAGATATGGAAGACGTAAACGTAATTTAAAGATTTTGTGCACAAGCGCTGGAGTTTCAGCTTTCATATGACACCCTATTTCTGACAATTAACTTAGAAACACCGAAGTTATGAATTTTTAAAACCCTCGAGGTCGAATTTTAAAAGTTGCAAATTTCATTTTTCGCACAGTACAAACAAGTAACGCAAAAATAAGGATCGATATGAGAGGTATTTGAGTTTAGTCAATTAAGCACGCGGTCTTTCAAAAGTATGCGCCATTGGTGTCTAAGCATCATCTATCCAGTTATTATTTTTTCTATACTTTTTCATTAATTCATTTTTATTAATAATAAGAACCGAAGAAACGACATTTAATTGGTAGGCATTGCTAGCATTAAAGACATGGCACAATACCAGACCATATTATAGGACGAATAACGGGGCACCATTTGTTTTTAAGGCTAAAGTATTGTCTACCAATTGAAACTGAAGTTTAGATCGATTCTCATCATTAATAAGATGGAAAAAGAAAAAATATCTTGATGGATGATGCTTGGAACCCCATGACGAATGCTTAAAAAAACTGCGCGCTTCTGTGACCAAATTCACTCTCCTCATATCGATCCTTAGTCTTGTGTTACTGGTTTGTACGGTGCGAAAAATGAAATTTGCAACTTTTAAAAAACGACCTCGAGGGTTTCAAATGTTCATAACTTCGGTGTTTCTCAGTCAATTGTCAAAAATAGGGTGTCAAATGAAAGCTGAAACTCCAGCGCTTGTGCACACAATCTTTAAATTACGTTTGCGTCTTCCGTATTGGCGTAGGAGCCATTTGCTCGAGATGAGGCGATACTTTTTTGGGAGTCTTTATTATGAGAGCCTTTAATGCAATTTGTTGTTTCAATAGTAAAACACATGTAACTGTATTGATAATGTGATATCACCGGCATACCTTTGAAAACACTTTGTAGCTTTTATTTTAAAGTGTCTGATATGACTAGAGGGGACTCAGTCTATTTTTTTCTTACAAAAAATGTTCCATATCAGCATGTCACCCCAGCTCAGACTTGCCTGTATTGTTATGATGGGTAATCCTGTCTATGATTTGGATCTGATAATTGGAAAGTCACTAACCCCTCCACGCAATATAAATTAGCCTGAAATGGTTTA
>JXSR01S009155.1:30960-45080 GCA_000969725.1 Ophiothrix spiculata
TGCAAAAATTAGTGAAATGATACTCTATCCGAGACCATAAATCTATCATATCAGTTCGAATAGATACCCTATCCGAGACCATAAATCTATCATATCTGTTCGAATGAATTCCCCATGGATCTGAGACTGTATGCAAATGTGACGAAATAATTATTAATAGAAATCATATGTAATATGTAACTGCATCTTGTACATCATTTGAACACTTTTAAGAAGTGTTTCCGGAAGTGTTTCTAAGTATTTGAAACACTTTTATTGGCAATTTAAGGCACCATTGTCATTAATTTAACATTTCTTTCTAAGTTGATACCCTATCAGGAACTTAAAAGAACCAGGTCGATTTTGATACCCTATATTGCAAGTCTCGAGACCTGTCCAGGTCTCACCTTTTTTGGTAACGCGGTTGGTTACCTGGTCAGGTTACCCCCCTCCCTGGGTTTCCATCAGGTTTTGAACTGGGGACCTCCCGTTTCCCAAGCGAGTGATACCCATAGCAAGCCACTGCTGAGTCACTGCCAGTGATTTGGTCCCTGCATATATAACCTAGTTCGATTAATAGAACCCTTTTTTTTTCGGGTGACACAAACCAACATAACTAACAAGTCCAGTAATCTAGAAAGCCACTTTACTACCTACCCCGAAAAAAGGCTTTTTTTTCGGGAGGGGCGGTTAGTCTGCCATGCAATCAGTCTACTATGTAGAATTCTGGCTTTCTAGTATTAAGTGGTATGATGTGATAGTGGATTTATAGTGTGGATAGTAACAAAGAAAAATCAAGGTCCTAGGATCGGACTATATATAACCCCCATTTAGATTTAATGAGATCTGAATGGATAGGACAGATTTGATGTGCACTTGTTTTCCCAGAACAGGCTTTACAGTGAAAATATGAGCAGATCTAAAATTGGATGGGAAGTAATTTGTTTTGTAATTGTACACTTAGGGACACTGTAGGAATCTAATAGATTCACCTGATGCTAAGGTCATGTGTGTTGGTAAATAGAGATCTGGCACACTGCTGTCATGGTAGCAATGTGTAGAGCTGACAGAGGAGATATCATGTGCTCCCATCATGCATTGGTTCCCATAGTAGGAATCTAATAGATTCACCTAATGCTTAGGTCATGTGTGTTGGTAAATAGAGACCGGGCACACTGCTGTCATGGTAGCAATGTGTGGAGCTGACAGAGAAGATATCATTTGCTCCCATCATGCACTGCTTTCCATGGATGTGTACAGTGTAGACTCCATGACACAGGTAGGAATCTAATCTCTGGGATTTAATATTCAACTGTGATGGTGAGGTCATGTATGTTGGAAAATAGAGACCCAGCTGTCACCTTAGCTGTGTGTAGAGCTTTCAGAGAGATGATAGCATAATTTGTTGTTTGTAGGCCTACCTTTGAATATTATAATGATGAAATATGCCTCAAATGCAAGATAACAATTTGAGGGTAATAATAGTCATGTGCTGATAACTACATATTATACTCCCTTTTCACATAAAACATATAAATTATATACATATTTGTTCATAGGCATCATTTTGACCCTAAATCACGTTGTATTATTTTTCACAGTTTTATGCATTTTTTTTTGTTTAACAATGTTTTTACAATATTGTACCAGTTGCATTTCCAGAAACCCATATATTAGAAACTTGTCCTAAGTGGCCCAGACACCATGTCAGTGTTAAAATGCTACAATAATGCCCATTATTTAGACAACATGTTTTAACTGTTATTGTAAAAATGTAAACACCATTACTTTCATTACAGGTGGTTAATACCCATTTTGTTCTCGAAAAGTAAAATGAAGTTTGCTCATACGATTGCCCTTTCATAAAGTTCCTAAGTCACTCATGTCTGCTTATGTATTTTGCTGTGCGACTGAAATAAGTTTACATACAGGATTATATACCACATTTATGTTAGGTGTTTGATTGTAGAACTACACAAAACTTCCACTGTTAGATCAGGGAGCCAAGGGGTAAGCAGATTATATATTGAGTGTTGTATCACAGGTTCTCAAGTCTTGAAGCTTTTAAAGTCCCGAAATTTGGTGGAAGGTTCCTTCCAAAGCAATGAGATAAATTGCTTTCATGTAGTGGGGAAACTGATGAACACCGAGGCCGAATAATCACAAGTCTTTTAACACAATCATGACCTTCCGATCATGCCTTACTCTAATGGGATCATGTATTAGTGATGAAACATAGCACAGTTAGCAGACCTCATCCTGGTTTTGCATTTCAGAGATGTTTCATTATAGCCTGTATAAAAAATCCCATTCCCTTCTTTTATTTAACACTCTCTCATCTAGCCTGGCCTTTTTAATTGTAATGAAGTACCAGAGGGAAGTGTGGGGGGGGGGGGGCACTCAAGTATCATAATGTACAACCAAAACAAAACCAAGAAAATATGGTTTCTTTTACTGACAAACATTAGGGGTCTAAACAGTAAAGAAAAGGATTGTGTTTTGTGATTCAAGGCATCACTTTAGCACCATTTGAAATTCTTGTTTGAATAAAATTGGCTGATTATTGTGTAGAGTGGTGTTTTCCCCTCAAAATGGCAAAATTTACATTTAGGATCTATTTTGAAATCTGTTGCCACAATAGCCCCAACGGACTCTACTTTTTGATCTCCACTGAAGTAAAAGACCCGAAGAAACTTAAAGTTTCTGCAAGTTTTTATGATAAACATAATAGTTGCTTATTAACACAATCACAAATAAAATGTAAAAAGATGCATCAACTAGATACTAGATCACGCTTTTTGCCTATCGGCTCCATATAACCATTCACTTTCTCACACCTGATCATCCTGTCTATAATAGCCCTTTTGGGCGAGGCTATTGACACGATCATTGTGTCTATAGCCACTTCCATTCATCAATGCATGAGGGTGAAAACGATAATTGGACTTGGACGCCATTGGTAATTATTACTAAAAGCAAACGTATCAAGTTTTGAGTTCCATAAACATGGGCCCTTTCAAAACCGTATCTTAACTTAACCCTAACCCCACTGAATCTCACAATATCCCATTCCACAAAGTTAAGAAATTCGCGTAAGTCCAAATACGTCATAGACCCGAGTTAGCTATGATCACGAAATCGCTGCCGTGGTAGCACCTGCTCAGTGGCTTGACATATTGATAATTGTACCGGGAAGGGGGGGTCCCGGGTTCGAATCCAGGGGGGAACCCGTGATTTTTGACTTGCAAATTTCCGAGGAGATAGTTTTTAAACAAAGAAGTGGTCAAAAGTGTTAGGGTTAGAGATATACGTATGTTTCTAGACTCGTTTTCTTTCCGTCAAGAAGTTGGTTCAAAGATTCAAACCTGCCACCTGTAGCCTCCCATACTGATATGATTTCCCATCCATTTGACATATTAGGATGCATTCCATTATTCAAAATTATCACAGTATCCTATAAGAGTTAAGTTTTCCAGAGAAGCTGACACCATAGATAATAGACACATGGATGGTTACCACGATTAACCTTGATTAGCACTGAATAGAATTTCTATAGAGCTAGGAAAATCCTTTTGAAGCTATATCTGTCTCAGCAGCACTTGAGATTAGAACGGTTTGAATAGCGCGGGAGTTATTATCAATGATAACCAATGGTCCAAGACAATGGGATATACATAGTTAGCTCATGGCGTAGTCGTTGCTAAATCAACAATTCCAATGTCGAATAATGCAATTAATATATTAAAATTTAAAAAAACACCGCGGTAAATGAAGAAATTTTTAGCTTCCTTCAAAGTGAAATAATTTATTAAGAAGTTTCACCGTGTCTTTTATTTTACACAAGATTCACCTCAATTGCACCATGAAAAACAATTCGGCTATATTTAGTGAACTGACTCTGCAACACCAAGTCTACCATTGATGTATACAGCCAAATACCTCCAGTGGGTACGATACTAGCCAATGTACCTTTTAGCATGATTGCATAAGTCTTGACTGTGGGGAAGGCTAGAGATCCTTTATAGTTAATTGTGAGATACACATATTTTCAATGGTTTATGAAGCAGAATATCCATGTGCTCTCTTATCTATGCTGACACTTGGTAGCAGATTACCCATCTTCTTGCAGAGTTGCTGTTATGCACTTAACCTCATCTGCAAATTTGCCACAATGGATTATGAAAACATTTAAATCAAACCAAGTGTTTGCTTGCTGATGTAACCCAATTATGGAGGTGATCAATTTGTGGGCTGGACAAGGTTTAGAAGAATTTCTTGATGTTAATGAAGCCATTTACACAGAAAACAGATCTAGATCAACCGGTATTTGCTGCAATTGCAGCAAATGATGTTCAAGTCAAATGTGCAAAGAAAATATCCTCTCTCTATACCCCTCCCCTCCACCCCATTTTCAATGTTGGATAAAATAATGTCATTTGTATTTGGACCAATATTGAGGTGGGGGGGGGGAGCTGGGGAAACATTGAAAATCATTGAGACGTATAGCAAAATGTGCCAACACTTTTTTCCCTGATTGTAGATTCAAATATGCAATCTAGATCCGGATTGACAACCTAATTATTACTATGCATTTAAAATAATAGGAATTAAATTTCTTCATTTCAGACAAGTCGGTGACAACCTCATCACACCCGGGGGTGCTAAGACTCTTGATGCTAAGGGCAAGCTCATCATGCCTGGCGGTATCGATACCCATACCCACATGCAGCTACCATTTATGGGAACCACCGCTATAGATGATTTCTACCATGGAACCAAGGCGGCTCTGGCTGGAGGAACTACCATGATAAGTAAGTTGTTTTTATGGTTGGCTTTCATTTAGGAAACAAATTGTGTGTTTGTCCATAACAAATCTAAAAATGGAAGAGTGGTTGGTCAGATATAAAAAAAATGTTTAAAGAAATTTATGGCTACTTAATTTATTAAGAAACAGAGTTTCCTATATATTTAACATCCATACTTAAAGTAAAAGAAGTGTTTGGGTATTTTTTTTTTTTTGTATTTTCTTTGGATTGTGATGTTTACATGCTGTGCACGGGTATTATCGCCTAACTCAAGCCCTGTGCAATTTCAACTCAACAGGGGTTCTGATGTCTAATTTAACTGATTCTGCGCATTTAATCTTCAGCGAATCACCGATTTGACCTTTTGAATGTGGGTCAAAAATTATACATTGATATTCAATAATACAAGTCACGCAGCGTTAGTTAATCGGCGAATTAGCATTTTTTATAAAGGTGCGCATGTCTTGTCCTACGTCATAGATGTTTTAATTGGGTTTATAAGCAAATGTCTGGCTGATTTGAGCTTTTATTTTCTGAAAAATTTTATGAATATTACGAGCGAAAAAACGTAATAGGAAGCGAAAAACAATGAAATGTATACCCTATTAAAGCTTGATATTTCAACAATCACATTGCACTATTCAAATTTCGTTCCGTGTTATATAAAAAATAAATAATAGACGATAAAGATCAAAGAGTGAGAAATGTTTGTAATATTTACAATAGTAAACCGTTATACGTGTACTGCTTGACGTCATCTAATTAGGACTCTGCTTGCTAATTGGATCGATGAAACCGATTGAAATCGTCTGTACAATAATAGCTGTGCTGTGTTGTGTTGTTTATTCACCCTACATCTGCTATGTCTGAAACACTTAAAGTCAAATGAAAAAAAAGGTGGGTCCATTTGTTGAATTGAAAAAATTGCCTCAAATTTGGGCAGATATTTTCAATATAAAACGCCACATGGAACCTCTTATGGGCTTCAGCTATTGTTAGGCACTAGTAGAAGAAAAATGTTTGAAAAAAATAAATTTCTTAGTTAGTCATTTTTGGACACCCTTAAATTCCTTTTGTCATTTCTCCTATTTGTATTGTATTCAGACAAAATCTTCAATATCTCCAGAACCGTATGAGCCACAGATGTGATTTGGTGTAATTTTACTTTGGAAACAGAGTACTGTTCGAATGTGTTATGAAAAGGAATTGAATAGAAACTTTGATTTTGTAAATGATATCCCTAATAGTAGTGAACATTTGAGAGAAATGATTTCCTTGTGGTAGCAATATACACTGCATGATAATTTGTTGTGATCCACAGACAACTCATCCTTGTTTACCTCCATTACCCTATAGGCCTTCACAGTCACTTTCTAGTCAATGTTAAAAACAAAATTTTGTGATATGCTCATGAAAATTGAAGTAAGCTGCATCTCGAGTCATTTTAGTTAATCAAGTATAAATAGGGTGAAAACATAGTCAGCCTCCAAACAAAATTAACGCGACCAAACATTTGGTCGTGACGTCATCAAATATTTGCCATCGAATTTTAAGTATGAACCGGTAACAAACATTTGGTGCAATGCATATGGCAATTCAATATATGTGCAATTTAGCGGGAAACTTTACTTGGTCTCAACTCGGTGTTGAAGTTATTTTATTTGGAGTCACTCGTCATTTTGACATCATGACGAAATGTTTGGAAGCGAAAATTTTATTTTGAGGCCGACTATGTTTCACCCATATAGGCCTGGAATTATATGGATTTTTGCAATGTCAACTGTCCAAAAATTTGTTTGAGCTGTGATTGAAAAGCAAAGTAATGAAAAAAAATTTGGACACCAGTTGTGACCATGGATCTTTAACACTTAAGTGGTCAAGGTCCTCCACATGCCCTTTAGTGGTCAAGGGGGGGGTCCATATGGACCCACAACCGAAAAAGTGCTTTCGCGAAGGAATTTTACGTTGAAACTTTGGCCACAGGTAAAGTACTTCAAAAGAACTAAAACAAAGAAAACAAATTGAAAATCGGACAAACCGTTTCAAAATGGCAGCCAAAACAAATTTGAACGTGTCGCGTCAAAATTTTCCCGCCAAAAATTTGAACTCACTTCCCAATGGAATTTTTCAATGAAATCTGGCTCATATTTGCAGTATGTAAGTACAAATACTTTCCTGAAATAAAATTTGAAAAAAGTTGTACGGTTACGATTTTATGAGGAAAACAAATTTGAAGAGCGCCCTCGAAAATGCATATTTATGCTTATTAGCATGGGAAGGGTTGGGTTGATTTGAATTTTTTGCCACCAAGTGAAGGGTATGGTAAAGTTAGACAATTACATATTAGGGGGATGAAAAATTACTTCGCGTTTTTGCGCTCACACGCAAAAAACAAATGTTAGGTCCATAAAAACCCCCCTTGACCACTTAGTGTTAACCTGTGAGTTGCAAATCAAGTTAAAAATCTCTTCATCTAAAGCAAAACAACAGGTAGAAAAACTGACCTGTATTGCTGTTTATGTAAATCTGCAATTTTTCAACTACCGAATCCACTCGTCCAATTCAACTACTCATTTTCTGAATTTGGCTCACGTTACAGTTTGGCGCTTTCATACTTGCATGCCAAAAATTGTTAAAATAATTTAAATGAAGTGTTGGTCATAGAGTATGACTATTTGATAAACTTTTGGAAATAGGGATTTTGTTAATTTAAGGCTACAGTCCCTAAATGGGTGCCATTTTTGCCAACGGCATCGTTACTGCAACTTTTTACCTACTTACACATATCAGAATAATACAATTGTTGGCGTACATATGTAATAGAGTCTCTAGTTTAT
The DNA here is from genome assembly GCA_000969725.1 of Ophiothrix spiculata. NCBI lineage: Eukaryota > Metazoa > Echinodermata > Ophiuroidea > Amphilepidida > Ophiotrichidae > Ophiothrix > Ophiothrix spiculata. Next base: position 38,582 of record JXSR01S009155.1, read on the forward strand.
ACATGAGACTTTAGTAGTGATTTAAATTACGTCAATAAACTACTTCGAAAAATTTACACCTTTTTCGCCGAAACCTTAAAATTTTACGATGTTCGAACAATTCGCCTGTTTTCAAATTTTGACAGATTGTAGGCTTGATACTTTTTATTGAATTGCAAATAATATTTAATAAATGTGTTGTGTTGATTTTGAATGATAATGTAACAAACCCGCGTTGTTTTGCCCGAAAAACCGGGCGTGAATTATGACACTGAGTTCGCCCTGTTTGAGCTGTGAATAGCCTGATTTTAGTATCTACATTATCTACATTTTGTCTGATATACGCATTCGCATAATTTACTTACAAAATGAGCATTCCAATGAGGCAAAAATTGCAATTTTTATGTAAACAAAAGAAAAATACGGCATTCTAATGTTTATGTTTTAGATTTTAGTTCACCATCTCAACGCTGCCTTGATAGCTCAGCGGTAGATCTCTCGCTTCGTAATGCATGACTAACCCCCGCCATAATCCATGGTTCGAGTCCCTGCAAAGGCAGTGGAAACTATTTACCTTTTCATGATTGAAAAATAGTTAGGATTCACATTTTCCTGAGCATGTAGATTCCTCGTACCCTTAAGGACATTGTCAGATTGAAAACAGTTGAATTAGACGAGTGTATAGGGTATCTTAAAACACTATGGGATAGTTATAAGCCTATATTCAGCTCTCTTGTGCCCTGTGGCTTCATACATTATCCTTATATATTACAAGCAGCCTGATCAACAGATGCTGTAGACCAGATTGGACAGGCTTGCAGATGGTACACTGTAGTCTAGAAAATGTCACGCACAGTGAACCACAATGACATGTTAAATCGGCCTCATTTTGCAAGGAATTTTTCATGTGAAAATATTTGTGGAATTAATACTTTAATCCAAAAAGTTACCTATCTAATCATTTATCACAAATATTTTGAATCGTGAATTAATTTATTGTTTCACGATTCATAACAAATAACCACTGATGGCACTTCATGAAACTTAGTAGCTGCAAAATTCACCGTATAGGCAGTAAAGGATACACAAACATTTCCAAGTTCCCAGGCACCTATTTCAACTATATTTTCAAAAAGATTGAATCATCTATTTAACCAGTTTGAATAGAAGAACTAGAAATTGTAAGCACATTAAATGGATGCATCAGTTTAAAAGAATCTTTTGAACAAATTCCCAATGTATTTTCCAGGCAATTCCCTGTTTGAATTAGCGCAAATGCTTTAATGGTATTTATAGAAAGAAACATTGCTTGAATTTTGATTAGATATATTGAAGTATTCTGTATTTTTCTTTCAAGCTTAAAGAAATTATGTCAATGTGAATGTTGAATGAAAAGTGCTCTTAACCGTAAATTTTACATATGAAAAAGAATTGCAAGTCTGGCATCTCTTATACGTACACCCTGCCTAGCTCGGCTGCTTAGATAATTGTATGCTTGTTTGCTTAGCAGTACTCGGGAGACGTGTAAGAGCATCTCTTTATTATTTTCTTCTCTACTAAAAGGACTGAAATGATGGAAATGGATGCAGCCAAGTTCCATCGCTGCAAAATATGAAGTAAGGACATGGAGTGCATTGGCAACATGTATTTTAACTTCATCTTATGATTGATATGATAATGTACATCACTTAGAGATTGATTTGATTCTGATTTGATATGAATTGATTTGGTTTGATTCATCCATTTCAACCCGAAATTCCAGGTATGGTGGGGGGTGGTAGTGGCAGTCAAGTTTAATATGTAAGCAGGCGTGACCACAATTTTTTTCAAAACATCTCCTGAAGGGTGATTTTTTCTGAAGCCCAAAATATACCATTTTCTCCCTAATTCATACCATCAATGAGGATTTTATCAATACTGTTTTCACACTACCTTTTGAAAAGTGCCCTATTTCTTGAAATGGCTGTTTTTGATACCCCAAGTGGTATTGCCTGATTCACCCTTCAATCCTTAAAAATAACCTTAATTCACCTTTTCTTGACCATGCCTGCTTAAAACATACCCCCCCTACCCTCCCCCGGGCCCAATTATGTCCCCAAAAGTTCATTGACAATCCTGAAAAAAAAACCCACCTATTGCTTTGAAAAATGCTCTTGAGCACCCCGTCCTACATGTACCATTTATGCTGCTAGTCCCTCTGAGCCCCCCACCCCACCCCTGCTGCAAAATAAGATCATGACACAACCCGCTCAGTAGGCCTACTACATGCAGAAATCTTTTGGTAAATTTCTGAAATATGCCTGCACTAGTTTTGTGTCCATTTATCTTAAATGTGCTGCTTACATCGTCTGGCTCCAAGGAGCAAACTTACATTCTACTGGAAGGTAAGAGGTCCCAGGTTCTATCCTTGGACTTGGTGTCTGGCTTGGTGTTCATCGCTACATTATTCTTCACCCTCCATGCTCCAACCTTCCTCTTTTTCTTTATCAATTTTTAAAAACTTTTTTCATGACCTGAAACGTGTAGACTTTATGAATAAATACCACTCTCATCAACAAACTGTTTGCTCTTTCAGTTGACCATTGCATTCCTCAGAAGAACCAATCTCTACTGGAAGCTTATGATCAATGGAGGGGGTGGGCCGATGCCAAAGTATGCTGTGATTATTCTCTCCATGTCGCAATCACCTGGTGGAGTGATAAAGTTAAAGAAGAGGTAGCAACTGTTTGCAAAGAAAAAGGTGAGAAGCTTACATCTGGTTTGGTTAGGGGTGGGGTGAGAGGATCAATCACTAGAGGGGTAGGCTGATGTCAGTTCCCTTTGTGACCATTCTCATGTTGCAATCACCGGGTAAAATACGAGCATTTGATAAGAAGTAGCAAATGTCTGCAGAGAAAAACATTGAGAACCTTTCACCCATGTTTTTAAGGGGTTGGGGTGTGGTGGGAGGGGTGTGGGCTAATTCTTTGTAATTATTAATTATTTTTTAGTCTCTAAAGTTTATTCCCCTGGAAGTGTGGATATCCACTTTCTCACCAGTTTCTTCAAAACAATTGATTTGAGGAAGTTACATCATCAGGATAATGTGTTACCACAAAGAACTGCTGATTAAACCAAATCCCTGTCGCATAAGAGATGTGATTCATGACTTTTTACTTAGTCTTGTTACGACAAGGCAAAATTCTACAAGCTTTTAAATCACCAGTGTTTTGTGTGACCTACAGAAAGCAATACTAGTACTTAGTAATTACTGGAGGATTGTATATCTTATCCATCTGTCTTGCTTGACCCTTGGTATCACCATGATTCTAGCCAGTATTCCCATTATAGTATGCCTGCCTTTCAAAAATCAAGAAAAATAGTATAATATTTTTCAAGACAAACTCACCAGATATACACTGTCAGTACTCTCAGAAGGAACATTCGCACAGGGGACCAACTTCTTAACAGGGCTTCCAAACGACAGAACAATTAGAGTAAATTTCTTGCCAAAGGAAACAAGGAGACATGATCCGACTGGCAGAGCCAACTGGGAGATCGAACCCACAACTTCTGTATTACGAGTCTCATGCTCTAACCGCTCGGCCATGATCCCCTCTTATAGACTGCATTTATTGACATCGATCTGCATTTTGGCCAAAACATGCAAGCATGATTGAGGAGGGAGGGATAATAACTTAAGACATAGATTGGATAATTCTGTGCTTACATACAATCAGAGTAATTTATACCTCGCGGAGGGCTAGAAACAGAAAGATGAAACATATAGTCATGATATTACTCCAACACAAACAAGTTTTACCTATTCTCATTGAGTACAAGCCTACATAATTGTAATTTCCATTGGTGATAACCTTTCCATTGGGCCATTAATTTTACAGGTTGATAATAACTTAAGACATAGATTGGATAATTCTGTGCTTACACACAATCTAGAGCAATTTATCACTCCCGTCATATTCAGTGTGTTCATCATGTTTGATTAAAAGTGAATAATTAATGACTAGAGGATACACTGACTGCTTGTTGAACCATGCATTCAAATATGGAAAGTTGAGTAATACAGCTCTAAGATGTGCTCGTAAATATGGTTCATCACAATTTTATTACCAATATAAAATTTTCATGTCTTTGAATTTAAAACATCTTTGTATTATATTGTATTTGAACAAGAGGATTTTTTTAAATATCAGAATGTTTCAAACATTCAGTATTAAGATATTTCAAGTACATGTTTTTTAGTTCAGTGAAGCATTCGTTTTAGAAGTGAATTTATATAAGATTTTGACGGAAGGAGGGAAACATCAATGTAAACGTGAAGTTTAAGAGAATAAATACAGCAAGAAAGAAAGCAGGGTTTAGGAAGCTTATTTGAACCCATTTGAAGTTCATTAATAACCTGCGTAATAGCGCGATCCAATCTAATAAGATTATTTCTACTTTTACGCAAACAACTGCACGGTCATTATCAGGTAACAAAGACTTCTTATAATGACCTGCGTTTGTGAGGTCAGTAGCGCCTTAATGCGTTTTCTCATAAAACGCCAATCAAGCGTGCGTATGCAACACACACGCGCGTGTATCACATTACGCGATGATCGTCATGCCTGGACTGATCAAAATTCTCTTATAGGGATAAGTAGATCTTTAAGTTTAATAAAGCATTTATTTATAAAATCACGCATAAAAGCACTAAAAATGTCGATAGACGGTTATTAACGACAGTAATAACTTTGCACCATCTTTTACTTCGGTCATTGTTCAAAATCGGAGGTGTTTGTTCAGGGAGCTGAGGGAGCGTCTCAAAAAAGATGGTGCGCAGTTATTATTGTCTAATTGGAAAAGGAGAAGAATTGAAAAAAAGTCGACTCTGGATGCAGGAGGGTAAATTGAAATTTTGGGAACAATCTCCATGCAAACCCTAAAATGAATCAACCCAGAGATATGAGACAAGTGCTATTACTATCAAAATATGCCCCAACTTTACCAGAAAGACCAATTTAGTTGATGTTAGGGTCTTGAAGAGGGTCGACCAATGAGTCCTCGGCATGCTTTGATTGTCTGAGCACTTTATGTGCATTTGGTATTCAGTCAATACTTAAAGGTTTTATTCCCCTGGTTACTCCAGTCTTCCTTCTACATTTAAAACCAGAAATTTGTAATTTGTGTTATAGACAATATTCTTTGATTTAATTCCAAATTGTTTTGTTGATTTTGCAGGTGTGAACTCATTCAAGATGTTTCTGGCATATAAAGGTGTTTTTCAATTGGATGATGCTGAGGTATGTAAAATACATAGAAATCAAAAGGTGTACCATTTTGTTGGGACTCGTAGAGTAGAGTTATTGTACAATGGATCCCGCAGTTGCCAAATGGGGTCTCCCGCACTTTCTGTTGTTCGGGCCATTTGGCGACTGGAAAAATCATGTAAAAAAGTGGAGGACTTTGCATCGTATTTACGGTGCCACAATTCTGCGCAGTAAAGAAGGATTTACTAAACCACTAGCCATGCAGGATGATAATAGCTGTATAAGCTGTTTAAAAAATTAAACAATTCTTACCTTTTTCAAGAATAAAGCAAAAACAATTGGCAAATTCACTTCTGAGCGAGACAAAGCAGTGCCACAGGCATCCATTCTACGAGTAAAAAAATGCCTTTTGGCGTAAGCAATGCGCGCATGATAACAAGCGTTTCACGGAACCGCGAGTGCGGTGGATAAGTTAGCAATCAAATACTCAAAACATGACACGGTCTAAAGTAGTAAACAAGTATTTTTTTATTCATAAGTCAGACGTCATAAATAAAAGCTAACAAGTGCTCTTCTTTTTCAAGCAATGTGAATCATCGTCAAAAACCTACACAGTAAAGCATGTGTGCAGTTTTTGTAAGACTGATTGACTGAGTTTAGGGTTATTGTACCTCTGGATTTGTTGGCCCGATAGCTAAGCAGCTAAGCAGATTGCGTTAGTGATCACTTCACTTAACGCATAGACAGCGTGTGCATTTTGTTTCACACACAAACTGTGTCTTGAGTTTCCAGCAGTGTCTACTGTGACTGTGGTTTGTGCTAGGTGCGCCAGTTCTCCTGCTAATCTGTTTTGAAGAGTCTTGAAGTGTGGTGCGCACAACCGTAAAATGCTGGAGGTACAATAACTCACCCTCCAAGAGCAACAATCTTAGATGGCTGCCATCTCGTAGGGTTTATGGCGGTCATTAAATCAAAATGACGATGAGCATCGTTGGTACAACTAGGACTAAATTTGCATTAATACAATAATTAGCAATGCAGTCAAAATTAGTTTGTGATCAAATTTAAATTACTTGCTAAAAACATGGAAATGTAATACAAAAACCAAGCTATTAACTTGTACACACACTTGTGTCATGAATTTGTCTTAAATTTGCTTTTCGCAATCCATTGACAATCATAAATGTAGAATCTAATTTAAAAGTAATATTGCTAATTAAAACACTGTGTGACTTGCAGAATTTCAATTACTAACATTTTTACCAAGATGT
>JXSR01S009155.1:49368-64772 GCA_000969725.1 Ophiothrix spiculata
GAAGAGGTAGGTTGACAACAAGGCCTGGGAAAAATGTTCTACAATGTGTCCACACTAATCATGCTAATAGAATGGTCACGTTGCATAATTTACTGAAAGCTCAAGTGACCATTGAGATATTGACCAATAAATATGAAGAGATACAGATTATTTGAAGTCATTTAAGTTCAGATTTTAGAAGGTTGATTTCACAGGATTATAGTTTTACTCCATATAATAAGGATGAAAGTTCATTTAAAATCATGTTGTAGGTTTTTGAATTCAAATGTCTAAATGGTCCACATTTTGGTACAGATTATGTCACAGAAATAGCAAGTGCATGATTATCAGATATAACAGAGAATTGTAATTTTTTCCAAATGTTGAGCCAAGGTTTTTATTACAGCTAGAAAAGAATAGAATTTGAATTTAACAAAAGCTGGTATATTTTAATTTTAAAGAGGGTTGAAATCATTGAATTTATATTTTTTTTAAAGATCAATGAAATAGGGATATTCTTTTGCTTTTCAGGACAAATTTTTTATTTTTTACTCATGATTTGCATATACTATTTCGCTATTTTGCATGATTCCTCATGGTATAATAGGTGAGTGATGCCTCATGTGTAAGAGTAACTAAACAGATATATCAGATGAAGATTGGAAAATTTGGCATCAATGAATATAGGGTTTCTTTTTCTTTTGTTTGTGTTATGAAAATCACTTCAGAGAAATGGGGTATTAGAAAAAACAATGAATATTTATAATGTAGACAATTTAAGATTTTGATATGCAATAGTTCAAGGGTAAATTTGTCAAATTCTGCATAATTGCCTGATAGAACTCATCAGTTCATGGCCCCAGCGAGACTAGACAGATTATGCAATAAGCCCTGAAGCACAGGTTGACTTGAAATAATGGAAATGTATGCAATGAGCCCTGAAGCACAGGTTGACTGAGATAATAGCATTGCAAATTTGCGATATATCCTCCCAGGGTTGAAGAAAGTGTTTCCAAAAATATTTATACAGCAGTTAAAAGTGAAATTGTTTTGCTCTCATTCTGATATTTCATCACAAAAAAGTAACACAATATGTTTTCACTCACAAGGCGAGTGTTTTCTCAACATTTTGAAGTAAGCTTAGATCAGAAGAATTGTAATGACAATCTGAATGATTTGCAAAATATTGCAATTACTTGAGTAGATTGAATAAAAAATCTTACCCAAAATATTTCTGGAGAGGTTGCTATAATTCTATATTAAAACTGCCATGTTATATTTCTACATGTTTTCGCTAAAAACACCAAGTTGTGTTTATGAAAGGTTTAATTTTTTTATGAAATACTTGAAGTTGAAAATGCTATTTGTAACTTGCATCTTAACCATAAATTTCATAGATATGTACACTTATTTACTTCAGATGAGTGATTGAAGAGCAAAAAATAAGTAATAATAAAAAATGAAAACCGTATACGCCAGCCTATTGATTGATGCAGATGTTGATAAAGCCATAAAATACATTTGGGGTTCCAGAGCTTTTAACTAAATTACCCCATTTCCCTTACGATATTGCAAGAATTAGCATAACATATTGAGGCTATTTTATCAGATTTCATTTATCAAACAAGTTACAATATTCATATTGTTTCATTTAATCTTTTAGATACTTCTTTGAAATATTTTGTTTTAAAGTTTCCCTTTCTTGTTTAATTTTGATGTGTTACAATTTTTATTTTTTGTTCTAATTTCTTAAATTCGGTTTTAAATAACGTCTTTCATTCTGTTTTGAATAAAAAATAAAAAATGTATATGCCAGTCTATCAATCGATCCAGATGTGATAAAGCTGTTAGATACATTTTCAATTTGGGTTCCAGAGCTTTTAACCAAATTACCCCATTTCCCTTACGATATTGCAAGAATTAGCATAACATATTGAGGCTATTTTATCAGATTTCATTTATCAAACAAATTACAATATTCATATGGTTTCATTTAATCTTTTAGATACTTTTTTGAAATATTTAGTTTTTAGTTTTTAAGTTTCCATTCTTGTTAAATGTTGATTTGTTGCCATTTTTATTTTTGTTTTAATTTCCTTAAATTCTATTTTGAATTCCTTCCTTTAATTTCAACCTCTTTCTTATTTGTGTACTTTCATCTTACTATTCCTATCTTTCCACTTGACCTTTCCCCTATGACCTTTCACCTTTGACCTCAAGGTTGAAGCAGAAGCGACACAGCGAGCCATTTGTATAGCAAACCAAGTGAACTGTCCATTGTATGTAGTACATGTGATGAGTAAATCAGCAGCTGATGTCATATCGGCTGCTAGGAAACAAGGTAGTCATGTTGAGTGTACTTTGACCTTTGACCTAGCAACTTGAATTGATGCTTAACTTGTCATTTTCCATGCAAGTAAATCAGTTTTCATTGTATGTGTTCTATAGAATAAAGTGGTAAAGAGTTAAAAAATATATCAAGTTAATTAGCTATCAAATCAAGTTGCAAATGGTTGAAGAATAATTCTCATTAAAAATTGTGCTGTCTTTGTCTCATTCAATGATAGGAAAAGTGCAAATCACTATTCAGAAAGCAGAATTTTAAGGAGAATACTTAATTAATTCGCAGCTTGGGAGTTGAGCATTAATGATCGATCATAGATAACAGTGAAAGCATAAAGAGTTTATGCAAACACTAAGTCCCATCAAAAAAAGTTATCTATTACGTGCAATGCATTAATTGATCTACGATGGGTTAAAGCTATTAAGATGTTTTGAGTAAAGCTCTCCCATTTGACAATGATTACATACAATTAAGCTTAAGTGTGCTAATTTATCAACACTTATTCTAGTACATAAAGATGCATAGTACTGTATGCAGGAGGTTGAGAGTTCTGAATAATTCAGAACAAAATTTAAACTAAAGCTTAATTAAGGAAAGCATCAGCATCAGAAAGATCCTTTTCTATCATTAAGATGAGGCTAAGACAGATGATCATCCTAACCTAGCACATCTATTAAATCTAACATGCTTTATTCCTTCCATCCCATAATGCACTACTAAATCACCATGGTAACCAGGTGGAGGTGGAGGCTGTCAACCGTGCTATATGTATCGCTAACCAGACAAATTGCCCCGTATATATTGTCAAAGTTATGAGCAAATCGTCTGGGGATGCGATAGCTGACGCGCGCAGAAAGGGTAAATAGGAGCTAGTGTGTAGATAGATACCTTGCATGATGCTGGCTAAGATAAGAGGAGATTTTGTGTGTATCCCATCATGCATTGCGCCCATGGCTTTATTTGTTAGGAAATAATGTGAGTTGTTGTGATGAATTGAATCTTAAAGCAATACTATAACGTGTTAAAAATGAAGCGCCCCATAATAACCCATGACTTCTGATTTTTTAGCTTATTGGTTTTTTTTGGGTAGATATTAATATCCTCCAAAGGATTTGGCTTAAATATGCTTACTTTTTTGGATATGGCCACTTGTTGAATTAAATTCGGGATCCCGAATTTAATTCCACATGTCTTAGTATAGGAAAGTATGCATATGCTTTTTATCCAGTTTTCAGTGGCAAAACAATTTTTGGACAAAATACACTTGAAAACACTTTTAGACAGTCACATTCCTTCATTTTGTGTTGTTTTTACTATAAAACATTTTTGACCAAAATCTTATAGTATTGCTTTAAAATAAGTTGTTGAAATCTTGCTTTTTGATCATGTTTAATCAGTAAGTACTAGCTCCATTCAGTATACAAGCAATTCCATAGGAAGCAGTGTATGATGGGGAGTGCAAGATATCTTCTCTTAAATAAAAAATGAAGCCGTAGTGTTTGTGAATTGTTTGATTGTTCTTATAGTTTGTGATGCATGTTTCTTTTGCACAACATTTTAAAACCATGTCATGAGAAGCTTACTGTTAGACATCAATGTTAGATATTGCCTAAGAAGTAGAATCTGTAGTCGTTTTTATCACGTTGTTCAGGCCAAAAGAATGACCGCCATATCGCTTTTTGCTCCTTGATGGAGTTGTTGTACTCCGGTGTGAGACTCTTCGTAATGGAAATTTGCAATTATTGTGCTGCCCAAAAATTCAGTACAATAACTCATCCCAATCTGTGACAACAAGTTGGCAACGATTTATTGTCTATTCCTTCTTTTAAATTAGGCCAAGTAACAAAAATAACCAGTTGATTGTCCCCTCTCTCTCCGATTTCGGATGCCGCACCAATTTTTTTGTTATTTGTTATAAATCCCCAAAACAAAACAAAAAAAAAATCAGCAAATCACTTTTTAATTGATTATGACAAGTGGACAGGATCCTCATTGCACTTAATAACCTAAAAATACCATAATATCATCTTCAAATATGTTATGGTGGCCATCTTGGACATGGCAACCATCTTGGAAAAAATAACAAATAATAAGGGCCTCCCTCACTAACTTTTTCTGAAAAGTCTGTACAATCAACTGGTTATTTTTTTACTTGGCCTTATATGTAATGATATCACAAATGGCGACTCCAATGTCTCCAATGATAAAGCAAGTTCATGATTTCCAATTCTGGTTCAGGTACTTTTTAACACCCCCAAATCTGGAGTCAAATGTGAGGGGATTTTGAATTATCAATTAATTGGCTGAGATGGGTTCAGGACAGTCAGGGGTAGAATACCGCACTTCTCCCAATGCTAACTGTGATGATATGTGCAGATATGAACTTCTGGATGCATGGGACCGGTGGCTTAATGTTCCTTCGGAAGGATGATGCATTTACCCCAACTCTAAATACGTCATGTGAGGAGGATCTAGAATGTAGGACCCAGTGCTCCCACCATGCCAGATGAACTAAAGGACTTGACAGAAATTTAGAGATTCCATTCCGGCAAGTGCCTTCACCAGGAATCAAACCTGAACCCAATGCGTGCAAGGCGAGATTGCTTACCACTACACTTACATCTCCTCATATTTATCTGTTTCTTAACACTTTAATATAATCTTAAGAAACTATAATAGCAATACACTCACACATTATTTAGCCAAGTTATTGTGTAAGACTCCATCAAATATTCACCATGTTATTATACTATTGCACAGTCCTCATATCATTTCACACGATGTTAACTTGTCATAACGTTTGGAATGGGTATTGTATCATGTTACCTAAAATCTTAATATGATTGCAAAAAGTCATATCTACAATAGCTGCCATTTCTCATTAATGTGACCCATCATATCATAAGATACCTTAAGGGTCCCCAAATCAAAACTGATATATCTGAAAGCTGAGATTTTAAACTTCAAAATGATACCTTGCTTTTGGTTATTGGATGTTTGGTTGCAAAGTTACATCCAAATAGGTAAAAGGCATTGGGCTGATTCGGAAAACTAAAATGTTTTTCTACTGAGTAAAACTTGGATGGATAGAAAATTTTTATCTTGGTTTTTAATACATTTTTCTGATGTTTTGGATATTGGAAACCGATAACTATGATAGAAGACACTTCAAAGGGGTGTTTCTGATGAAATTAGTAATTCGACCTCTGACACGATTTTTGACTATGCACAGCTTCAATGGCCTGTATTACGTAATATACTATGCTGACCTTAAGGTACCTATTGATATGACAGGACACAAATTTGAATTTCAGACATGATGTCCATTGGCTCTTGAAATGCTTCTTTGCAAATCATATTTTGAGAACCACTGAGGAGAAAACAGTACATCTAGCATACATGGCATATAATGCAGATACAACTTTGTTACAATCATGCAATAATTTGTCATCATATACTCATCATGCTTGCAGTCTTCTTCGCATACATAGCTGATCTTACATAAAAATCAGCCTGGATCAAATTACCCAGAAAGATAAGTCGATGTCTGACCATCAGGGATTCACTTGCATTCAACTCTGTGAGGAAAACAAGCTACATTTCATGTTGTTTTAGACTAGTGGATGTTTGACAGACTTGTATATATTTGTCATCAAATATTCATTAAGTCTGAACTATCTTTGCCATGGGAGAATTTGTTAGATAAAATATACCTGATTTTTTACTGTTTAAAAGAGTTAATGGTTTTAGAGATCGGCACATTTTGTTATCAAATTGTTTTTAATCATTTTATGGAATAGTTTTCATACCTTGAGGGACTTTATCACAATGTTGATGTCATCATCATAAAATTATATATGAATCAAAATTACCAGGTCAAAAATATCCCATTTTGATTTTATTTCTGGTTATTTTAAACCTGTGCATAATGCAAGGTCAGACATGTACAGCCCAATTTTCATTCTGTGTTATACTTGTCAGGAATTTGTTATAAGATAGATTTTCAGATATGCAGTCCAATATTTACCATGGATGCTTGGTTGAGGTATCTAGTAAAAATCAGCAGATATCAAATTGCTAATGTAAAGTAATTCAAGACAACTACTAAAATTGACTGTTTTATATCTGTGCATATTTATGGTGAGGTCAGTTAAAATTAAAATTTTGTAACTGAAATTTTATTGCATCAAAGAATTGTTTTCAAATATGTCATTAAATATTCATCACTGCATGGTCTTTTTGCATCTTACAAAAATCTGTTAAATTTAATTTACTATTTCAATCAGTGTAGCAGCTATCAATTTTATAGCTGTGTATTGGAAATGAGATGTGGGTGTGTATAATATTGTCATGAGAGATTACAGATTTTTTTTGCATTTTTGCATCTAGTATGGCATATCTGTCAAAATTGGTTATGCAACAGATAAAATGAGAATTTTTTGAAATTTGCAAAATCCAAAAAGCAGTCTTCATCAACCTTATGGGGATCATTTTTTACAAGAAGCTACAACCTTTAATTTTCGCTTAAGTTGCAAATAAAATACTGTAAAAGGAATTAATTTTTCAGGGACTTTTTTCACAAATTTAGAAAAAGCAGGACTTTGCGAGGGATTTAAATTCGCGAATTAAGACAATTTACTGTTTCAATGTTAAATTTAAATTTAGCAAGGGGTTTAATTTTGCGAATTTTGTCTCCTCACAAAATCCTTGAAATTAAATCCCAAAAATAAACGCCACACAAAAAACAAATTCATTTACAGTATTTGAATAATGAGAATTACATGTTGGTACAGTCATTGAAAAAATTCTATAGTAATTTTAATAATTAAATTTTTCTCCATTCGCGGGATTTTTGGAGAATGACGCTTGTTGCTACGGTGGTTTGCGTAAAAGTCGCACGTATTTACAGCGTGTGATTGGCCTAATTCCAGTGCTTGTGATGCACCGACGATCGCGCGCGTTACGCACGAGTTAAATGAAGCAGTACGCAGGGAAATTTAATAAATGAAAACACTATAGTTTGACTATTAATTAAATATTCATCAATGAGTACAAATAAACCATCATAAGCCACTCAATAATGTTGTCAAATCACCACAAATCAAATTGACTTTGCAAATTGGCAATTACAATGGATCATCTCAGCAATTTGCCATGTAATTAAACTGGATGATCTTTGCAGTTAAAAATGGATGATCTGTGCAATTTGCTATGTATTAGAAATTACTATTGCAACACAGACTCATTAAATTAAAGGTGTGATTGTAACCTCATTTTCATACCTCAGGGTCACCTGGAAGTACATTTTTGATGTCAAATTAAAGCCTATAATTCTGAATATAAATCCAAAATTTCACCTTCAAATTCTTTATACTTTTGGAGATCTGGCATAAAATGTAAAATTAATTGGTATACCTATTTTCTATTTCTTATGTATTTACATAACAGCCTCATTCCCAGAGTTGTATACTATCTTTTGCCTCTGGAGAGTAAACAAGAAGCAGCCTAATGGTTAAACCTCATAAAATGCAATTAGGAGATCAAGGTCAATTAGTCAAAAGTTATAATACACATGTTGAAATATGAGCCTGCACCTTTATATGCCGTGGAAATAGTGACGTCATATTTATGATAATTTGCCCAACACGTGCGATCTGGTTCCAAACAAACGTGGTGGACATTATTAACCACACGTTAAGTCTATGGGGAATAATTTCTATTTTAGTTTCATTACTCTTGAATCCAACTGAAGCAAAAATAAGCATAAACCACGGTAATGTGCTATAGAAAAGAGTCTTGTAATAGACCACCAGGTCATCCCTTTCACTATTTTTTCAGCTTGTGAACAAAAATCGAATGTAAAGATGGTCTGATTTTTACATGTACATGCGTGTATTGTGTTAATACTTGGAACCACTACGGACATGATCATTTGTTTGGAACCAGAACACACATGTTGGCCTAATTGTCATAAATATGACTTCACTACTTCCCTGGCATATTAAGCAGTCAATAAGGAGAGAATGAATTTCAAGAAGGTTGAGCTCATGACGAGGGGAGCAGTTAGAGCACGGGTCCCGTAATACAGAGGTTGTGGGTTTGAGGCCCGGACGCGGCGGATTTCGTCTCCTTGTTTCCTTGGGCAAGAAACTTTACTCTACTTGCTCCATAGTTCGGAAGTCATGTTAAGTCGTTGGTCCCCTGTACGAATAGACTCCTTCATGGGGTAAGTTGCGAGCTCAAGCCCTGCAACGGCCAGCGAGTTGAGATATACCTTTTGGCATGACATTTTAACCTTGGCGATATGGGGAGTTTTTATGGGGAATATTAAAATTTTTGTGCAGTGAGGTTGTACATTTGCACCATTTTTAAGCTAACTTATTGTGAAGATTTCCTCACGTTGTCGCAATACATGCAGCTGTACTTTGTGGATTTGCTTATCAAATTTAAGCAGCTAGCTGCTTATTATAATTAAATATTGTACACTATCTGTATTGTGTGTTGCCTAGATTTGCCACTGAGGGCACCAATATGGAGATTTTAAGTATCCATTAGGCTGAGGCAAAGTGTTAAATCTTGCGAGTCCAAAAAAGTCTTGATTCTAAAGCTATTTTATTGGTGCTTTAACCCATTTTGTGATTTGAATGCAAGAATTATTGCATATTTTAACCCATGCATCATCAATTTGACAAATTTTTAGGGATCCAAATTGCCAAACTTTAGTGTCAATGGTCCTCAAGAACCTTAAAAATGCTTTTCAGACTAGAATACTTAACTTCATGTTTGAGATGAGAGGTGATTTGAAATAGTGCATCCCATTTAACATTACTCTCCATCTACCTAATGTGTGCATGACGTATTACCAGTTAATCCTTAATCATCAGACAGTATTTTATAATAGCACAGTCTTAATATATCTCATGAAATATTCATCGCTATCATTATATCTGCTATTAAACTGAATAGCAAACTGTCATTTCGCTTAAATGCCAATAAATCATATTACCTCCACTAGGTTGTCAGTGTGCATACTGCATGAAAAGCTTGTAGACAGTGGCAACGAATGCTGCCCAAGTTATTGCATAAGAATGAAAATGAATGATATGCACTTAACCTAGTTTTAAATTATCATTTTTAAGCATTTGTTACCGGGGGAGTAGGGAGGGGTTTTTACTCAGAGATTTCGGTTGGGTTCAGACACATGGCCAAAAATGTTGATGTCCATACCCAATATAAACCTGGGGAGGTACCAAAATACTACCCATATGTATACCAGTTTTGCTTGAACAACAGTTAGTAAAGTATTCCGAAAAAGAAACTGGTACACTTTGGTTTGGTTCTATACCACTAAATTTATACAGCTATCAGCCCAAAACAATTGCACATAATGTAAATGTATATGTTTCCTGTGATATGGGCACAAAATGTCTTCCAAAATCGCTTATCGGGCAAAGTAAAGATTTTTGGTAAGGCAACTAAATCGGTGAAACATCCCCAGCGGAAAACGTAGCACATAATACCCCAAGCTAGCCCGTACCAATTACTGCTTTACTCCCTCTTAGTCATGGACGAGCGGTCTTTTCAAGCTCAGAAGTATACGCATGGAAGAAGAATATGAATGGATGAGAGTCTAATGATGTATTGCAGTGGTCGATAAGAATGGTTGCCACACGAGATAAACACAGTAAATAACTTGAACAGTTTGGTTAAAAGAGAACAATCTTTCAAAAGAGTTATGAACAAAGATTTTAATTTTAAGTACCAGTGCAATATTTTCATTTGAAATTATGTGAAGCAACAAGATGGTTATTTTGAATGTTTATCCAGTGCAATTGATTTTGACGTTTAGTCATCTTGAGTTGATAAAGTTTATTTATTAAAGAGTTTTATCCGACTTTTATCTGAATCATCTTATCTCAGTCAATTTAATTTATAATTATTGTCTGTTCAATTTGGGATTCCTAATCAAATAGCGAGCTAAGCGTTACGGCATAAAATATTGATGCAGCTTTTAATCGATATATCCTGCGGTAGTTACGGGGTATTGAGCAATGGTATGCGCAGCATTGTTATCGCGTTGTGTTCAAAATTGGTAACTTTAGTTGCCTTACCAAAATTCTTTACTTCGCTCGATAAGCGGGATATTCTTGGATTTTTGAAAGACTTTTTGTACCCATATCACAGGAAACATATCCATTTACATTATGTGCAATAATTTTGGGCTTGAGTAGTATAGAACCAATCCAAAGTGTACTTTCGGAATACTTTACCTTGTAAATTACACTTTTGAAAGACACATTTTGGTAGCTGATGTGTGAACCAATGAAAAAATTATCAGTCTGAAAAATTAAACTAGCATGTTGACCATTATTCACAATTGGAAGGGGTCCTTGTAAATCTGTGAGGCTAAAAATACAAATGTTCCTGGTTCTGCATCCGTATACCTACATATCAACAAATGCCCCCCCCCCCAATCTAGACCCTTTATCATTGATAATTTTCATTTATTTTTAGGAAGGTAGGTTATGAGATTATGCTGATTGTTTTTATCAATAGTTGTGATTCGTTCCAGATTGTTCAGCTAATATTTTCCATATGTCTATAATTTTGAATTAATTTTGGATTCTGTTAATCTTACTTTTCCAATTCTTTTTGCACAAGGAAATTAAATATCACTAAGGCAATTTGGGTTTTTGTTGATATTGATAGTGAATACATTTGCACATTGACTTGAAAAAGCTTTTAGTTCATTCTTATTTTCAAATTGATATTGCATTAATGTTTTCATAAGCAATTCATGCTCCACTTGCATGTATACATTTACCAGGATGATAAATCTGTGACACTCTACTTGAAACATAGCTTTTAATTAAATCAGGGATAATTAAGAGGGAAGTTGTGAAATTTATCAATGCAAGGTCTGATAGAATTTTTAACTCTACAAACCTTTAAGTATCATCATGTATGCAGCAAGCAGCCGATTGACGCACTTAAACCAATATGAATTGGTTTGTATTGTCCAAATCATAACCTTTGGGAATAGATGCAGTATTAAAGTTGTTTTAATAACAATGCCCCTATAAGGTATCCTTTATTTTAACAATAAACATTCTATGTCACCCCTTCTCCATATTAATACTTGCATGAATCCCATTTGTTACAATGAATGTAAATATTTTAAAGTGCACATACTGTGTCTTTGTGATGTCTGTGATATGAATAGTTTCTGATCATATTGTGTTCATTGCTGGGTTTATACTTGGCACGATTCTTATGAGCTACCATGATTGTTATGATTTGAAAAAATCATGATGAGCGTAGAAGGTTGTGGGATAAATTAGTGATGATCTTGAGAGAACATGGTGAACATGTGGCAATTGTAATAAGGCCAAAAAAAATGTGTTTGGTTGTCTTCCACTGCCCGCCCCTATTTTTATAAATTGGAAAAATGTTTTTTACTGTACAAAAGTATACCCCGCCTAATTTTCAGATTGAAAGTTTTTTTTTCTTTGAGAATTTTGATCTTTTGAAAATATTTTTTAAGTTGTTGTTTTCATTTTGTTTACATTTAAATGCTGTTTTAAAACTTGTATAAAGAGGTTTTTCGGGACAGTAGACTTATTTTAATCTTTATAGAGGCAATAATTTGGTGTAGCTTTGACTTACATTTGAAAAAAAATCCGCCGATCTCACAAACCAATTCAATGAACCCAAGGAAAAGTGCAAAAATTCAAGTTAATTGCATCTTCAAGTACAAACCGGACTTACCAGAACCAAAAGGGAACTTCCAAAATACTATTAACATTATACAAATTTTTGCCTAGAATTAACTATGACAACCACAGGATACGTAAATGATCATTGGATTCACCGATATTGCGTTAATATCGGCAATTTATTGGCCTTCATATTATACACTTAGAGAATCGGAATCGGCCGATTGCGATCTTGGGTAGATTGGTCAGACACTAATCCATGACACTTCATACTCATCAAAATTCCCTAAATTTTAGAGAGAATTGTGATCATCCCGTTTAGACCCATGTATAAGACACATGTATTGGTTACTTGAATGTGTTGTCAGTCACTGATTATTTACAACATTTTGGTCATCTTGAACGGAATTGAAATTAATAATTTTCTGTATTTCAGAGGATGTTAACTAAATCAAGAGCTTTGAGCTTATTTTAAACACATGATAATGTTTCAAATGTTATGAATCAGAAGATAATCAATTGAATCTTTTACTGACTTTGAAATGTAACTTGGAATCTTTATCTTGAAATATAAAGCTGCATCCAAAACACATGGATGTTATCTAAGCATTGGTCCTGAACTGAAAGGTGACAGATATTTCCTGTCATTAAATATTTTAATTTGTTATTCTATTTCTTTCCGTGCAGGTAAAGTAGTATTTGGTGAACCAATAGCAGCAGGTTTAGGAACAGACGGTACACATTATTTTAACAACGACTGGTGTCATGCCGCTGCTCATGTAATGGGACCTCCCCTGAGACCAGATCCCACCACGCCAGGGTATCTCATGGACTTACTGGCTAAGTAAGTTATTGTGTAACTAAAGGCACTTGTTAGGCCACCTTTCTAATGTCCATCTTGTCCTTAAACAACGACTGGTGGCATGCTGCCCCTCATGTCATGGAACCACTGTGAGACCAGATCCCACTGCGCCAGGGTATCTCATGAACTTCCTGGCTAAGGAGCTATTGCCTAACCATAGGTACTTATTAGGCCACTTTTATCCTGTCTATCCATCTTGTCTATAAACAGAATTCCAGATATTCAGAGTCTCCTCAGTGGTGAAGATGATGGTATGGACATGATGATTTAGAATCTTGCTACAGAGATGTGACAGGGGTGGGACAGAGTTAGCCATATGACTGCCCATTGTGGTCTTTAACCATGGGCACTAAATCATCCCCTGAAATCATCAGGTCCATACCATCATCTTCACCCTCTACCACTGCCACTTGAGTATCATTGGTCTAACAATCTGGAATGCTGTTGTTGTCCATTCTCAACCGCTTAGTGCAGTGAAACTTGTCATTTTGCACCAACGAGTCCCTGGTATGATTCATGGTATATCTGCATTGGTTTTCAGTTCATTTGCTGCTCCATTAGAGTCTGTTACAATGTAAAATGAAGTGAAACAATTGTGACAATTAATCTACCTGTAGCAAATTATCAGTTTAAAAAAAACCATGTAAAATTGATACTGTATCAACATACATTTGTTACAAATCTACCAGTCAGATACCAGACATAAATGCACGAGTAAGTTCTCATGCAAAACAACATAGCCACAAGTGTAAAGATTGACAACCAACAACCCAAAAAAATTGAATAAGGAAGTACAAAAGGCTTATTCTCTGATATTTCAAGTACCATTTCTTGTTTTATCTTTTGAATTCCATAGCAACGACTTACAACTTACAGGCACAGATAACTGCACATTTACAAAAGAACAGAAGGCAATGGGTAAAGATAACTTCAGCAAAATCCCCAATGGAGTCAACGGGGTGGAAGACAGAATGTCTGTCATCTGGGAAAAAGGAGTGGTAAGACAAAAATCAAGGCACATCAGTGGAGGGGGGGGGGAGGGTAAAGATAATTTCAGCAAATCCCCAACAGAGTCAACAGGGTGGAAGACAGAATGTCTGTCATCTGGGAAAAAGGAGTACTAAGAAACTAAAAATCAAGGCACATCAGTGGCATGCCCAAAGGGGGAGGGGGGTAAAGATAACTTCAGCAAAATCCCAAACAGAGTCAACGGGGTGGAAGACAGAATGTCTGTCATCTGGGAAAAATGAGTGGTAAGAACGAAATCAAGGCACATCAGTGGTGTGCCCAAAGGGGGAGGGGGTAAAGATAACTTCAGCAAAATCCCCAACGGAGTCAACGGGGTGGAAGACAGGATGTCTGTCATCTGGGAAAAAGGAGTGGTAAGAAACTAAATCAAGGCACATCAGTGGTGTGCCCAAAGGGGAGGGGGGTTGTCGGGGTAAAGACAACTTCAGCAAAATCCCCAATGGTGTGGAAGACAGGATTGGGGGTAAAGACAGCTTCAGCAAAATCCCCAATGGTGTGGAAGACAGGATGTCTGTCATTTGGGAAAAAGGAGTGGTAAGAACGAAATCAAGACACATGTATGATGGGCTTTATTTCGTCATGTGAGTGCAAGAAAGACATCTCTCCAATTATATTTATTCAACACCATATCACTCAAATGTGAACAATCCCTCAAAATTACCCTGCCATATGTCAGTGGCTCTTGAAATGGTTCTTCAGGCAACTCCGTCACCTAAAGAGCCATTTCAAGAGCCACTGACACACAAGACTGGCGATATACAGTGTACAAAGCAAATTTAAGAAAAATGGCAGCTATTGCAGATATCCCTTTCTTACACTCACATGACGATTTGTTCTAATCTATGTTTTATAAACAGCCACTTAATGATAAAATATTCTTTGGATATTTGTTGGGATTTTATTTAAGTTACTTTTGATTTGTAAAAGTTTTAGTAATGGGACCAGTTGAAATTTTAAAGGACTAAAAGTGAGGATTTATACCAAGATATATGATATATTTAAAATGGTTATTTTCTACTAGATTTGTTTTTGGATTTGTCCCATTTTGATTTCGATATTGGTTTCTTTGGGGAAGAAATGTCCAGTAGTTCTTTTGAAGAATTAAAATTCTATGTAGAATCTTGGCCTAGTCTCATTAATGTTATAACATGGCAGCCATCATGTCCAGACATGATCCTTTACTAAAATGATTAGGAAATGTAAGTCCTTCACTACGCTCATCATCAAAATGGTAAATTGAAAAAATATTCTTGTCAAGACAAGATGTCTTTCACTCTATTGTAACAAATCATTTCAAATTTATATAGCACGTAATAGATTTGATGGATTACATAAAGTTCAAAATCTATCATCTCAGTAACATGTTATTGTTGCAGACATTTTCCCTAAGGGTAGAGATTATGAATTACCAACATGAATTACCAACATGACCACCATTAATAGGAGTAGTATGTGTGCTTTTATTTTGACTGTA
>JXSR01S009155.1:71489-96280 GCA_000969725.1 Ophiothrix spiculata
TACTCTTCTGAAGCTTGATTTGATCATCTGCTGATGTGAGACCCGGGGGGGGGGGGGGGGCACTTACATTGATGGAAGGTACGGGTATGTGCCGCCCTCAAGACCCCCTATTCAAGCCTACTCTTTCCGCAGCCCAAGATGCTCATTTCAAGATTACTTCAGTTCCGAAGACCAACGGCTCAAAAGTGTGTTTTATTAAGTTTTTAACCTAATTTTGAGCGATTTCCAGCTCAAATAGTTATACTTTTATGGAAAAAAGCAGTTTCTGAGACCTCAATTCGGGAAAAATCAGTTTCATAGACCCCATTTTTAACCAAAAATCAGTTCCGCAAGACCCTATGTTGGATATCGCATACCTACCAAACATTTTTGAGTACCCCCGGGTGTGAGACAAGGCTATATTTGCATAGTGTATCAAAACCAAACCAGGTCTCGGAATTCTCAATGACACAAGAGTATAAGATTGTATTTCATTCCGTTCTCAGAGAGGGTTTGAAATGAAATCTGTAGTGTGATTATCTTTTTATTACGAAAGTGTACTTACAAAGAGGACAATGATATGATAGGTTGATGATTTGGGGGTCTAAATTGCCAAATAGAATTGGGAAAACACTCCCACCGCCACCAAAAAACTAAACAAATGGAGCAAAATACTACTCAAATTGAGAATTGTTTTTCTTTTTAGCGTTGTTTTGAACAGGTATCGTCTTGAATAGGGTATCAATTTAACAGGTCTGTCACTCTGAGCATTCTTGAACAAAAGATGTCATCATGATATTGTAACACTTAACAAAGTAGATTCATATATGATTGTTCCATCTCAAACCAGCCGTAAATGCAGCCATTATCATTTTCATTTTTTTAATATTTGCAAAGACCATGTTATATTGATGAAAATGACACCTCATTGAACCTCAACCGGTTTCCAGTAGTCAAGTTATGGTCCATCAAATGTTGTCAGGGAGTAAAATCTAAAACTTGTTTCATATTTCATATTTCCAATCATTTTCTTGAACTGAAACTTTACAGGTGTTTTAAATAAGCATTAGGATTGCAAATCTGTAAAAAAATAATTTTGGCCTTGTAATTTCACCTGTAGCGCAAAATTAAGTTTACTGCATTTACGGCTCTATTGGGATGAACGGACACATATATGAAGTAGTAGCTAGACCCATCATTAAGTAACTATATATTATTTTTGTATGTTTGTTTACAGCACACAGGCAAGCTTGACCCATGTAGGTTTGTAGCAGTCACTAGTACCAATGCTGCCAAGATATTCAACTTTTATCCACGCAAAGTAAGTAGGATAATGCAGTTATTGATTGAAAGGTCATGGGTTCAAATCTCACCACAACTATCGCTGTGTTGAACAAGATTCTTCACCCATGGTTATTAACCCTAACTCTAGCACGTTGAAAAACCGTCTTAGTCCGAATACGTCATACAAAAATTTCTGGATACCCCCAGTTCCCTCGGGATTTGAACCCCTGACCCCTGCATCCCGATCCAATGTCCAGATATGGCAAGCCACCGAGCATGGCCTGCCTCGGCAGCAATTCCTTGCCCATTTCTATCAGCCGTCTATGACGTATTCAGACTTAAGCTAATTCTTGATTTCTGCCTGTAGTATTTTGTAGTATGTAGGAGGATAAGGGTTAATATGTAAAATATATTAATCTGTTACCGTGGTGATACAATTCATTCTACTGAGACTTCTTTGGGCATGAAGAGCAGCAAACCCTGAACAACATACACAATGTATTAGAGTCTGGTCTAAAGCTAAAGATAAAGAGCTTGCACAATAACCATTTGTTGTGAAATTAAATTCTGTTTAGACTTCACCCTATCTTTAACTGAAACAAACATGATTAATCTATAATTAAATGAGTGAAGTTAAGTGGTTTCTTGCAATTGATAGCCAATTACACATTTTGAGTCCTCATTTCTTAAGTGATACACCATTACTAGTGCTGCACAGGCAATATGTTTGCGAAATGCTAACACTTAGCCGTCCTTGTGGCTGTTGAGAAAGTGGTTTAATTCATAATACTAACATAATTTCCTCAAAAATATTGACTCAGTTTTAAATATATTGATTACAGGGTGTCATTCAAGTAGGGTCAGATGCAGATCTTGTTATTTGGGATCCTAACGCAACAAGGAAGATATCCAAAACCACACATCATCAGGTAAGCTTAACCCTAACATTGCCTTGGAAGGCTTATAGGACTTAACCACAGAACCCTTTACATACTAGACAAGACTGATGCTTCATGGCAGGGGGAAGAAGACAAAATTAACATGCTGCAAGCCAGACATGAAACCAGGATTTATTGTTAGGAGGGACAAGTGACATGAGACCCACAAATTTTGGACATAAATAGCTTTAAAAACTGAAAAGCAAACGAAAAGCCTAAAAAGAAACAGATAACTAACAGAGATACATAATTTTAAATTTTTCACAACAAATTGATAACAAAATAAGTTGTCTATGGCTTTTGACAATATTTCTACAAATTTGTTACTTCTCTGTTTCTTTTTGTTTCTTATTTCTTATTTTGTTCTTGTAAATTTGGGGGGGGGGGGTAGTTGCCCCTTGCTTCCTGTGGCGCCAACCCTGCTGCAGGCATGTCCACTTCGTCAATTCTCTTGCTGTGAAATTACTTTGACAATTTATGTAATACAGCTCTTCCATTAGGCTAATGAAATGAGATGATTAGTTTCCCGTCACATTTTTTTCAGTGAAATATGAGGTCATGATTTCATTATTCATTATTTTTGAAAATTTCATCATTGTCAAAACTTTGATTTACATAGCTATTACATATCTTGTTGATGAAAGACCATCTCAAAATAGGTATTAATGCTTAGATCATCATTACAGAAATTTTGCAACAGATTGAGAAAAAATTTGAATTAGTTTTTATGAAAAGAAATTTGCAATTTTTGTAATCTATAGAAACATGAGGTTATCCTTAAATTTTCATTATTTACCACATCCTCTACCCCTACAACTAAGAAATACTGCTCATTATGATCAGCAGGGGATGTCAGACATTTTGAGCATTTCAATTTTGATTATTTCCATTTCAATTTTCAGGTAATTGATTTGTTTATGAAAATAATGAAAGTTTTGGTAATAATTTCATTACATAGGCCTTATGTACTTGTTTTCCTTTATTTGAACCTTCTGTTACACACAAACTTCTATCAAATTTGTTTTGTTATTTTGTTTCTGCAGAAAGTTGACTTTAACATCTTCGAAGGCATGGTGTGTCATGGCGTCCCACTTATCACTATTAGCAACGGCAAAGTAGTTTATGAAGATGACCAGGTAAGATGGGATATTTTGTCCTGGGGGGGGGGGGGCGTCCTGAAGGCATGATGTGTCATGGCATCCCACTTATCACTATTAGCAATGGAAAAGTAGTTTATGAAGGTGCAAGGTGGGGTTAAATTTGATAGAATATCACCTTCATACATTCAAAGCAATATTATTTTTTTATTTAAGTGTTTTTGAACCCCAACAAACTCTATATCACTGGAAAGCTTAGAACATGACCTTTCAGAAAATACAATTTTTTTAACATTTTATGCTGATTTATTCAAATTAGGCATAACTTGGGGTTAAAAATTGAAATTTACTAATTTTCAATATACAATTTTCAAAATGTAACTTCTGCAACATTTGTCATTGAAACTATCTTTTAAAAACATTTTCTAATTATTTGAACCCTAACAAGTCGATTAATGGTGGTTTTTTTCAATAATTTGGTCCAAACATGTAAAAACAACAATTTTAGGAAAAATCAGAAAAAACAATGATTTTTCCCTATAATTGCCAACAAAATATCTGAAAAGCCACCATTAACTTGTTCCTTGTGTCATAAATAAAATGTGTGTAAATTTTTTTATGCAAATCTGATGTTCACAACTCAAGTTTTTGCATTTTTTTTCCAAAATCCATGATTCTGAGAAATCAGCCATTTTGTAAACAAATGTGCAAAAATACCCATAATCCCATGTAAAGGCAAGAAAGACCCTTTCTGGGAGTATTGTTTTGGTTTTTTTCCCATAAGTTTTATACGCATGTCAAAAAAACTACTTTAAGTATTTATAAGTTTATCTATCTAAGATCACCCCAGCGTAAACTCAGAATTACAACTTTGTTCCACAAGATATCACTATGCTATTTGCTCTGCGTCAGCATTGAGTACTCTGCATTAAGATGTCATCCGCTGCAATATGATTTTTACACCGTATTTTAAACACTCTCACATGAAATTATTGTTTGCTTTTGTCCTGCAGTTACATGTAACCCAAGGTGCTGGGCGCTTTATCCCACGAGAACTCCACGCTGCAGAGGCATACTCAAGGATATTAATCAGAGATAAGGTAAATATATAAGTCTTCTTTTCATTGTCCCTTTGTCTTCAACCTGTTGCTTTGATTTGTACTCATTTAAGTGCTGTATCCTGCGTGTGGTGCATGCAGTGTACGTTGGGTTGCGGGTGTTTCCGTGATTGAATTGCTTTCCTATGTAGTTGATCCTTGGAAGTTCCTTACTGTATTATCTTGATTTAACAGCACCCAAAATCCATAAATCGCAATGACACAAGTAGAGTTAGCAAGTCCATCTATATAGTCTGTTGTCTGTTGAAAATAGCTAACTAAGGCCACATGTGAATTTTGTAAGGCAACATGTGTGGTACCAAATGCATTGCATATCAATAAGAGCAGGTTGAAAACCAAGACTGCAAGAAACTTTCATAACAAGCTAGTTTGAAGCAGGATTTGCACATGGGACTGTATCTTAAGACCTAATGATGCAAATTAAATCAAAATTTCAAGGATAGCTTATATCAGGGGTCCTCAATTAGTTCTTCTAGTGTGCCAAGTAAATGAGAAAATTGAAGGCTAAAGCTCCAAATACTCCTTTTTCCAGTATATTTTTAATGTATTTCTTTGTCAGTGGTTTTGGAGAGAAAAAGTGCCAACCTGTATTAAATAATTAGGCGCCAAATTTGGTGCATGCGCCGCTATTTGAGGATCTCTAGTTTATATCTTACCCTTTATAATATCTTTGCAAACTGAAGTTGATTGAGACACAACCTCTATCTGAAAATTGACCTTGAATTTGGGTTTTAAGTGTTCTGAACCGCCATGTAGTGGACTATTTTGACCTTTTATCATAAATGTACGTATCTCATGAAAAAGATTCTCTTTCGTACAGTCTCAAACAAGATAAGGGACTTTATGCATATTGAATATTTACTGTAGCTTTACTAAAATTGAATGATTATTTATGTAAGGTTAAGTCAGTGGATCAGATAATTTCACAATAACCATAATTTTCTTTGCTTGTGCTGTGAAGTCTTCTTTCAATGGGCCATTATATTTTCTACTCTAGGTGAATCAACCAATCAGAGTACCGCGAGATGGATATGATGGACCTGTATGGAAGAAAGGTACCCAACCACCCAAAGATGCCAAACGCCCTCCACCGATGGCAATGGACCCTGACGCTCCTACGCCCACCAGAAGAGATCTCCATCAATCAGGCTTCAGCCTATCAGGTACGAGTTAATATGAAAGTATTGAATTTGCTCATTAGAAATTGCATTATACAAATATTGACTGCTCATGAGGGCAATAGTAAAAACCTATTGTCCCAAAGTGATCTTGAGACCATATACTCGAACGAGGTACATAGTATGATAGTCTCAATATCACTGAGGAAATACACTCCGCGCCAATTAAAAGTTCCTACCAATGATTTCGACACGCCTGAAAATGAATTAAATTAACTTTTTTCTGATACTTTTTGCCACACCAATCAAGTCTCATCCATTTGTAGTTGGAATGTATCAAGTTCTTTAACATGATTAAGGATGGGCCGATCTACACTTAATCGGTAATTGCCGATTCACGATCCTATTTGTCTATGATCGGCCTGATCCCGATTTTATTATGAATTTATCAAAGCATAAAACATCGTTCGACCTACAAAAAAGAATAACACCCACTATCATGACTGTATAAAATTAAGTAATAGCGCCAGCTACAGTTGAGACTCAATTGCTATTTATAGTAAGCAAATATTGCGACCTCTTTCCGTGTTCCTGTGTTGAACAGCTTAATTTTACATCGTTTTTCTACCATTTAGAATGAGGAAAATTATAATTTTGATAAAATTGTAGTGGCCAGGACTTTCGTGTTAACTAATATATACATAATGTAATAATAATAGTTAGTAATGTAGATAACATTAGGTTAAATCGAGGCGGAATGCTTGCATTTTTATTCATGGATACTTCCACACTACTTCTTCATGCCGTAATAATGGATCGGTTGTTGAATTGGCAGAGTTCCTGTGATTTTGCCGGTGCCGATTCGCTGCCGATCACACCAACAGAGTCTCATCGATTTGAAGTCAGAATGTATCAAATTCTCCAACCGGTGACACCGATTTGCAAAGAACGAATGATTTTAAAAATTTACCTGTGAATTCAATTGTTTTAAATTGATCAATTACACGCAGAGAACCATAATCAGTACCAAATGAGTATAGGGACAGTGGTTACTGTTAATACGGTATACAACGAGTTACTAATGCTACCATGTGCTGTCAAGATGAATTGAATAGCCCGCGCTTTGGAGCAAATCCTAGTGTTATTGATCCCGGCTATTCACGGTGTGCTGTCATGGGGTTTGTGCTTTTACCCTGAGTGTGTCGTTCAGGAATTAGCAAGAATCATGTTTGGAGTAATTTTTTTTTAAATCATCCGTTATTTGCAAATCAGTGTCGCTGGTTGGAGAATATGATACATTCTTACTTCAAATTGATGAGACTCTGTTGGTGTGCCAAAAATGATGTGAAAAACATCAATTTAATTATCTACAGGCATGTAGAAATCATGGGTAGGAACTTATGGCGCAGAGTTCAGTTTTTACTATTGCTAGAATGAAAGAGCAGTTAATATTTGTTTTATATACTAATTTTGTTTTGAAAGGGCAATAGTAAAAGACTATAGACTGGTTCAAATCAAGCCATTCGGTATATAAACTAGGATATATACTGATTACCACCCCCTCCTCCATTTCAAATGCCCTCCACCTATGCTGGCTATGGGCCCCCTATACCAACCAAAAGAGATATACCGATTTCCTCTATTACAAACGCCATTTACCCATGGCCATGGACCAAATGTTAACCAGAAGAGATCTCCATCCATTATTCTTGGAATTTGCATCCCAATATATACCTATTGTGTGTCCATTGCAAACCCCTTCACCAATGGCCATGGACCCAAACTGATGCTTCTTTGCAGGAACATGGTCCAATTTTACAGAATTTTTTTTCAATATAATATGAAAGATGACCACACTGACAACCACACTTTGGGGAAGGGTATGTGTTGTCGTAAAAAACATTGTATTTAATTTAAATCTAACTCTCTTCAGTATTTAACACCAAAACAACAGGGTTATTGATTTGACAAATGTTGTGCTCATCTGTCCTAAAACAGTACAAAAAGTCAAAATTTTACCTGAATTTTTTTTTCACAGACACTCAGATAGGTCCTAATTTGTTCATTTTCAATTTGATATGTTCAAATGTGCCAGTGCAAAACATGTTAACACTTCTAAGCTTTTGCTGGCCTATATCATTTTTGATCTTCATGCATATTAATGGGTGTTTTGTTAATCTAACACCTTTCTAAGAAGCATGTAGTCTAGTTCGTAATATTTTAAAGCGTTGCTTCTTACATTAAAAATGAACAACAAAACATATGACAAATGAAATAAATGTATCATTTATCACATGCTATGTTGTACCATTATTACTCAAATTGGTTTATTAATTATGTTAAGGGCGAGTTCTTGTTGGATATATTGTAGGATATATATTAAAATCAAAATTCTAAACCTCGGTATTTCTTCATATAAAGACGATTAAAGTACTTGCAGATCCCACAAACAAATAACAATACCTATATATTTCTTTATGTTAAAACAAAAGGCAAGTAGCAGGTTTTAATATCAATAGGTGAGTGTTGAATTCCTCCTAAAATTTGCCATTTCCTTTAATCTGATTCATACAATGCATGTAATGCAGCGCTAACCCAGTAGGTTAATCAACTTCATATTTAACATCATTATGTCCTAGTAACAATTGCAATATATCAGACATCTCCAATGTCATAATAATGCACATTAACAGACAAGAGATGGGTGATATAAACTGAGAAATACGGAATCATCCAGGGTTCAAACCCAGGACCCCTTGCTGTGCACTATTAGAAAACCGTCACAGAATCGAACCCAGGACCACTGACTGTGCACCATTAGAAAACAGACAAAGAATCGAACCCAGGACCCCTGGCTGTGCACCATTAGAAAACCCGCCACAGAGTCTCTGCCCCAGTGGACATGTAGATATAAGTCAAATGTAGGGTTATCCACGATGTATCGGATTTCTCATCACTGGGAAAGCCTAACACATGGTAAATGTTACTTTTAAACATTTCATAGGTGTCCACCCTATCACATAACATTTTGCAGATAGATTCAAATATGTAACCTGCAGGTGCGACATGTGCTAGGCTCCCTCCGATTCCATCACATTTACTCTTTACAAGCTCAATCTAACTCATGCATCACTCACACATATATCATTCATCAAACCATATCATTCATATTACTCATCCGTCACTCAAGCATGTGCAATATTAGTATGCCTCAAGAACATCATTGTTGTAATACAAAACTCATCAATATTAACATTACTGACAAGCACAAATACCAATTAACACAATTAGCAAAGCAATATGTTCTAGCTAATAAAAAGTGAAAACATTATCAAAGTGACTAAAACAAAGGTCCCGTCTAGCACTACTTACTCATACTTTCACATAGATTTACCATTGACAATTAACTTGGTTTCATTTCACAATTTAATTTGTAGATAAAAATTCCAGATAATGGCCCAAGTATGGTACCTTGAGGAACTCTAGTGTGATTTCTCAATTGACAGACAAGGAAGTATGTGACTATAGCCATTGTAATCAGTGGTTTGCATAAGTTTTACTTCAATAAATTGAGTTCCATTACATTCGGTAACATCCGCACCCCATTATTTTTTCATATATAATTGGTATGAATTGATTAATAAATCGTGTCTCCTCAGCTGGTGATTTTTATTTTGTGTTTATTTTCCCCATAAGAACTGAAAGGTTTCTGAAGAGTTTCAAAAAACAAAGTGTAGCCCAGAGTATTTTAATACATTTCTTTTTAGGGTTGCAGCCTCTTTCACAGGGGCTGCTGTACATGGCCAAATCGGAGGACAAAAAAATTGTTAATCTGCCAGTTGCCAGCTTTATTGCTGATGCCAATCCAGGTTGGAATTGTAACTAAAAATGTTTGGGATGTATTTATCATGGTCTCTGATGTCAACTTTTGTTTTCTTTTGCAAACAGCATCTTAATAATTTTCTTTTCTTTTTTTCATGTTTTTACAGGTGATCAGATGGATGATAAAATCAGAAACAAACCGGGTCATAAGGTGCTAGCGCCCCCAGGTGGCAAGACAACATTCTCATTTAGTTAATGGCATAGCATCACAAGTCTACGTACACAGCCAAATAAATTGACACAGAACTTCGTTGTGAATTTCCATAAGTGTTTCTAGATATTATATCAAGATTTATATTTGTATGTCATGACCAGTTCCCTTAATATAACAAATCAATATTCATCAAAATTCCCCAGGAAATAATTGTAGCCGTTAACAAAGCTCTGAAGTCTGTGTATGATATATTTTTAGGAATGGTTTTGGAAGAGGAGCATAATGAAGTGTGTATTTTTTTCTGAAAAAAGGAGTAGTAGTTAACTGGTAGTTAGTCTATTCCAGCATGAATCTTGACCAATTGCATGATATCTGAAATACTATAGCTTTATAATCATGTTAAAAACATAATACAATTATCTTAAATTTTAGAATTGATTTCATAAAGCCAAGCTTGTCAATATTCTGATTACTATTAGTAGACTTCTCAAGCCTTTATACCTTAAGTAGGTTCACTTTTGAATAATTCTTAAACTTGATGAAATGATTGACTTAAACTCAATGAGGTAATGTGTAATTGTATGAAGAAGACAATTTGTGAAAAATTGCATGTGTGTCAAAAAATAACAAGATAAGGGGCCTTGTTTGTTTGTGAAAGGATTTCTAGGGATGACTTTTATAGATTCTATTCATGAATCATTTTTTGTGATATATCAATGTATTGTGATTGATTTATCAATCATGCCAATGATGTTATTGTAAGGGACTAAAGGCAAAATAAATATTTATTGAACAGTTTTTAAAAACAAAAATCCCATGCAGGGGTTGCATTTACAAACAAGGAGCCCTGAACTCTGGATTTTTGTTTACACTGTCCAATAAATAATTGTTTTGCCTATAGGATGTGCTCCCTAATTGGACAAATATTGGTACATTATACAAGCATATGATTGTACGTTAGTATATTGATGCACCTAAATTGGCATGTTTTATATATTGGCAACCTTTCAAGTGCAAACGGACATATGTACAGTATGTATAGGTTTTGTGTTTTATGAAGTTTTGTCTCATGAATGTGAAAAGGAGAACAGTCACTTTTCTCTCTATTATTCATACATACACATATACCGGAGTCAATTGGAATGCTAGCATCATCATCATCGGTCGGCTGCGCAGCAGGCGATCCCAAATTTTCTCCAATCACTTTGGTTTTTAGCCAAGTCAGCTATAGCCTGTGGGTGTAACATGTTTATATCTCCCAATAGATTTTGGATATAGGACAGATATGATGTTCTCTGTTGGCATGGCATAGGAGGCTAATTTAATCAAAAATTAAAAATGTAGTTAACGGTCCGCAATGCATGAAGTGCATTTAGCATATAGACGGTTGTTACATTGCTTTTGTTAGGTGATGATATATGGGTTGTTCCAGTGAAATGAGTGGAAAGTTGCGAATGAAGATTTTGAAAACACATTCATGCATAATCATTTAACTATACCTTTGAGTTTTGAAGGTCATTGTGTCGGGCACTGAGTGCAATTATTCACAGTAACTGAATCACATTTTGCTGTTATACATTATACACTATAATAATTCGCGGCAATGTGCGGCTAATTTTTGTTACCAGATGTTATGTGGACTGCATTGAAGAAATCGTGACATATTATATAGCATTCGAAGGCTGATAAATAATCAAAATAATTTATGTATGTAAAAAACTTAATTTTTTGAAATTCGCAACTTTCATCTAATTTCACTGGGGCACCCCTCATTTTGATTTTATTTTGACTTGTGAATGCATTACAAAGGCTTACTTTCTTTTCACAAAAGTGCAATATTTCTTTTTCAATCATGAATAAATTAAGTTACTAAATTTAAATTCCATAATGAAATGTGACAAAACCAGTATACTAGTGTACTTACAATGAATTTTGAGTCTATCCAATTTAGTCTGCCACTTAGGGGCCTCGTGCACTTCATGATTTGTCCCATTTCGCTTAAAACATGTAATGTGCATTTATTAACCTAGAATCTACGCATTGATTAATTGTAAGGGAAGTTATATAAAGTTGCCAATTGAAAGATCCAAGTGTTCCTAAGCATTCATTCTTGGTAACATTATGGCACTAAGGACATGTTCACACATGAACGTTTAGTCATGACTATAATCCTACTCATGAGCTGCTCACAAGCAAATTCCAAGTGCAAACGCAAATAGAAAGTGTCTCGCGTGTGACTTAAAGTGATTTCAAGTAGCTCGCGTTGTGGGTGTTTCGCTTAGTATTAATGCACAAGTCGTGACCATGTGTGAACGCAATGTTTAGTTATCTCACTCTAGAGCTGTACATGACTCGTGCACAAATAAACACAAGTATAGTCATGACTAGTTATGTGCGAACACAACCTTTGTCACTGTTCCAACATCGAGACATCAAAACATGAATTTGTTGAGACCACTCAAGTGACTGTTGTCCTCTTTCATTCTTGCTGTCCTTGTCTCTCTAGTATCGTGTGTAGTACATCGTAGATGTAAATGTCTGTACAAACAGTAAACCATGTTTCTTTGTAAAAACATTACCAATCCTTTCAGAGACTCTTTAATTTTTTTAATGTTATGTAATTTGGCAACTATGACCATATTTTCGGTTGCCAATCCTTTCAGAGACTTTTTTTAATTTTTTTTTGATTTTATGTAATTTGGCAACTATGACCATATTTTAGGTTGCCAGCCTATTGACATGAAATATTGTTGAGTTCATAGGTTACCTGTTTTGATTTATATAAGTAATCAGTACTGAAACATCTTGGTAAATGGCTGTCATTTGAAAATATTGTACATGGCAGCTATTGATATTTATCATTACTTATTGTTGAAACTGAAATAGCTGCCTTGGGTATATTGACCAAGATGAATAAGGCAGATTAATTAAATCTTCTATCGGATTAAAAAGATTGAACAGGGCAGCTGTAGATATTTTTAAAACTTAAATAGCTGCTTTAAGTATATTGACCAAGATGAATAAGGCAGATTTTTTTAGTTAGGTTTTCCAGCTTCAAGATGGCACATCCTTCCTCCGCTGATACAAACCATCTGTGTAATAACCAGATGGAGGGGCAATGGTGTGGCCTCATACAAGCATTGTACCCCATGTCATTTTATTTTGAAGAGATATTATGAGACCCGTGGTCGATTTCACTAAACAATTGCGATGCATCGTAGCTGCGAATTAAGCCCTCAGTGCACAGCTAGAATGCATTTCACAAAGACATAAAAAACCCTCCCAAGCGTGCGAAAATTCCAACATATCGCAACTTTGCGATGAGCCAAAAGGTGATCGTAAATTTACGATGAGTGAACGACGAAAATCAATCACAAATGTGAAATTGACCACAGGTCACGTTAAGCTCCAGTTAGCCCCCTTTAAATGTTTTATATACTTGTGACCTTTCTAAAAACTGGTAACGTCCCCAGCCCTATTAACCATTCTTTATCAGCATGGGAGAACAAAATCTGCAATTTATTTTGATATCATGTTCAAAGTCTATGTTACTCTAGATATTCTGTATTTTTTATCACTAGTTTTTGACAAACCTTGTGTTTACTCTACTATTTTAAATAAATTCTGATGTACACTTTTTATTAGGAAAAGCATGATTTTATATATGGCAAAACTATAATCTGAAAATGACTCGATGTATGGGTACTTGTCTCTCTATGTATACTTGATATAATATAATTGTTTTGGTGTGTCAACAATGATGAATTTTGAATAAAGATATTGTCTGGCCAATTGTTTCAATAATTGTGTTTGATAATGATGATTATTTCTTGGGGGCCACTCAAGTATAATGTTGCAGGCATAGCGTGACCAAAGAAAAGGATGTTTTTTGAGGACAGAAGGGTGAATCAGGTAACACTGTTTAGGGTATCAAAAGCCGGGATCAAAAGCAGCCATTTTCAAGAAATAGGGTACTTTTTCAAACCTTTGTGTTAAAACGGTAATTGTAAAATCCCCATATAGGGTGTGAATGGGGTATTTTGGCTTCAGAAAAATTCACCCCTTAGGGGGTGTTTTGAAAAAGTGTGGTCACACTATGCCTGCAGCATAATTATGAGTGATATATCACTAAGAGAATGCAAGAAAGTCTTAGCTACAATGCCGGCCATATGTCAAGGTTTAATAAAGGCAAAATACAAATTTATTGGACGATCTTAACAAAAATCAAGGGTAGGTGTAGCATTTACAAACAATGGGGCCCTGCGCTCTTGATTTTTGTTTAAACTGTCCAATAAATTATTGTTTGGCCTATAAACACCTTCACTAGAAATGCTAAAAAATCCTTGAAATTTCTCTCCCATATGTCCGTGGCTCATGAAGCTCTTCAGGTTACAGCGTCACAATTTCAAGAATGCACATTATACAGGGTGTCCCAGAGAAAAAGCTTAAAATCTTTGCGTGTAATTTTCTTAGGTTTAGCGGACGAGTCAGAAAGTAGATAATGGTTGTATTTTTTAGCCGATGAATTGAACTTTAAGATTAAAACATAACACCTTTTCATACTTTCTGACTATCAGGTAAAGCCAATAACATTAAATGCAAAGATTGTAATGTTTTTTTCTGGGACACACTGCACAGACAGCAATGCAAAATTAAAGCTATATGACTTGCAACCCTGGACCCACTTTGGCTCTCCATGTTTTCTCGATGCATTCCCATCACATCGGGGGCTATCATGTATTGCCAATGCAGCAAGGATGAATCACGAGCATCAACAGATATTTGTACTTGCATTTAAATTTGCCACAAAGGATTTTGGGTGACTGTTTGTACTTTTTAACCCCGATAATTTGTGCAAAAATAATTGTTTTAGGTGTTTTATTGGCATTTTGATGTTATTGTGGGTATTTTAGAAGCGATTGTCTAAAAAATGAGGATTGCGCGAGCAACGTTCATTGTGGGCCCACTGTAATATTTAAATCTAGAACATTGCGGGAAGTTCGCCAAAATATTGCCACAATGTCATCCCAACATAGGGTGAACATCTTGACAAATTTTTTATGAAAAAAGTGCATGTAGAGAAATTTGCAATCCTAGCATTAAAGTTTTTGTCAGGTTCTCAAGATGCAACGTTGTCTCCAGCAACAAGACATCTGGACAGCATCTGTGATGGACTCACGATGCATTTAATTGCAAAGAGTATACATGAATGTTGCTTTAAATAGCGAGACATTATGTTAAATCAGGTGATTACAGTATTGCTCCTCATTTAAGGAGCGGTTCGCCTGGTACTGATCTATTATATTGTTGGCTTGTTGATCCGTGATGGTATAGAATAATAAACAACTTCATGGTTACACGATGGGATCACCAACTTTATGGTTACACGATGGGATATTACCAATATCTCCTATTGTTGCAAACTTGTACATGGAACCTTTTTTTACGATTAGCTCTTCAACCGTATACAGTAGAAACTTATAACGAAGTTGCTGGGTACAGACAAATTACTTCTTTATATCCAAAATTTCGTTATATCTGGGTTTTTAAAACAATAAAAAACAAAAGAAATAGTAATATGGTACAGGAAAATTACTAATTTATAACAGGGCTTTTCTTACATCAGATTTCGTTATGAGTTTCTACTGTACTTGTACAACACATAGCCATTGGTTCAGATATGTCGACGATACCTATGTGAAAATCCGTAAATCGGAACTAGATTCATTTTTAAACATATTAATAACGTGGACGGTGACCAACGCCGTAGCCAGAAGCATTTTGATGGGGGGGGGGGGTACCAGCTAAATTTGCCAACTAAAGTTGGCGCCCAACGTGCACACTTGGGTGCACAGGGGGAAGTCTGAGGAAGCTGACAGATTTTGAATTTTTGAATTGATTTCATGGCATTTTGTGAATTCTAGACAGATATGAAGATATTTGGACAGGGGGGAGTCTGAGGAGGGAAGTTACCCCCTCAGAAGCTGAAAGATTTTGATTTTTTTGAATTAAATTCATGGCATTTAGTGAATACTTTAAAGAGAATTCTATAAAGATTTAAAGATACTTGCACTGTAAAAACTGTAAAAAAGACACTTATTTGGTCAAAATATTTGTGTTTTTGCCAACAGCAAACTTGTAATCATGAATTTGCCAACTGCAGATTGCATGGCTTGGACTTGTCTTGTGTTCTGAACTTTTCAGATTTTAAATTTGCCGACTAGGTAGTAATTGTACAGCACTTAAAATTGCCAAATACAAGTTGACCTCACCTATAAAATCATCTTGTTTCCTTTCTTTGTCCTGGTCATACTATTTACCATCTTGGGAAATTCACTCCACCCCGGGCCCCATATTCTTTACTTAGTGTTGCCTCTCCTCATTTTGCCAACTAGTGTTTGTGTCAAAAATGGTCAATGATCATGGTATTTGCCCTTATTTTGTAGTTTTGCTGACTAGTAGGGCCCTTAGCCTACCAGGACTTGGATTATACAACTCCCTGCCTTTTTTTTTCTTTCTTTTCTTTTCTTTTCTTTTTTCTTTCCTTTCCTTTTCTTTCCTTTCCTTTTCTTCTTTCTTTTTCTTCCTTTCTCTTCTCTCTTTTTTCTCCCCTCTTCTCCATTTTGCCGACTGGCACATGAATTTGCCGACTGATATGAATGATTGGGGGGGGTGTCACATCCCCCCTCTAGCTACGGCCTTGCGTGGACCCTAACATCAAGTTCACCCAGAAGGGTTTGAGTAATGAAACTTTATCCTTTTTGGAATGCGTGTTTACAGTTAAACCAGACAGATCTTTAAATACAATTGTTTATAGGAAAGCCACACATACACATCAATATCTGTTGTTTGATTCCCATTATCCCCTTATCCATAAACTTGGGGTCATAAGAACATTATTCCACTGAGCACACAATATTCCTTAACTGAGAAATCAAAACAAGAGGAAAAGAAGCACCTTAAAAATCTGCATTGGGTGTTTGTGGTTACAAACCATGGACCTTTGAAAAAGCCCTCAAACCATTTGAGAAAACTAATTAGACTAAAGCGCTAGATATACGTCGTCATTTTTGTAGTCATTTTCATTCAGAATTTTTCTCATGGTGATTGGTTTTTAAGAATGGAGTAACTGTTAATAATATTGTGAATGAGAATTTTCATTCTACATTTTCACATTATGAAGAATGTGTTAAATGGAGACCTATTTTTTCACCCCATTGCACATTTTCAAGTGCTTACTGATGGGTAGAATAATGTTTGGTATTGATACTATGGCCTAGATTTCAGTTTCAGTTTCAGTTTATTTTTCTCCATATAATACAAATAATCAATAATATCAAGACAGTATGGAAGGATAACTAAAAAAGAGCAAAGCTCGAATAAATTATTAGTTACCCTGAATAAATTCAACAGTATATACTTTAAAGGGCAAAGGAAATGATTTCTGCAATTTTTGCGAAACAATAGAAAATAAAAACTACATGACCATTGAGAAGTTCCAAATACATAAATATTCACAATTACTCATTAAATCAATTAATTAGGCAATAATTTTTGACATATCCATCTACAGGAACAAAAACACAATCTGCATTGGTTCCTAATCAACAATCACCGATGACATCATTTGTGTTACCACTATGCATGCACTACACTGTATATGGTATATGTAACAACTGTCATTTCTCAACCTCATACAATCCATTTTGTTGATTTTACAGCATTCCATAAACTTCAAGATCAAAAGAAATACAAGGGTAATGAAGAGTACCTTTTGGGAATAAATTATGCATTTTCAAAATGAAGAACACAAATATTAGGTGAAATTTCTTGTTGAATTTCTCATCTTCCATAATTTAATTTATTCATGGTAAGCTAAACTCTTCTTGCAATTATGATTTACACAATGGTGAAATTGTATGTGGGAAAATGTTCATTCAGAATGAAGGTTTACACCATTCTTAAAAACCAATCACCATGAGAAAAATCTGAATGAAAATGTCTACAAACTACAAAAATGGCGAAGTATATCTAGCGCTTAAGACACTGCACGGAATTCTTTGTCCAATACCTGTTGCTATGACACCACCATCCCTTGCATTTCCGGTGTGTCTGAGAAGATCAGAAGAATTTTTAGAACGCATAAGTTACAAATATCCTTCCAGCTTGGAATTATGTTGTGGCAACAATTAGTACATCCTGAAGACAAACTTTCTCATCATTTACAACAAAATGTTGTTTATGGTTTTAAGTGTGGAGATGGTGAATGTGCGGAAACATAAAGTATAGGTGAAACCAAACAGCCTATGCACAAACGTTATGTAACATATAGGAGACCCAGTTCAATGGGACTTGACAATTCTGCTATTTATTCACATCTCATCACAGAGTCTTAGACTCACCTTTGTAAGACATTGTAATTTTGGACAAAAAACAAAAGTGTTTTGAAAGAGGAGTCAAAGAAGCCATTTATATCCGGAGGAGGAACCTTCCCTTAATAGAGGAAAGTAGGTCCAGTTGACCATATTTAACATAATATCTTGCCATTTGTGAAGAGATTATTCAACGACCATTGTTTTCCGATTTTCTGCACATCAATGGATCACAGCGAAAGCATTGATAGCATAGCGTGGCTGAGCGGTTTAAGCATGGTACTCTTAATTCGGATGTTGTTGGTTCAAACCCGGGATCAGGCCACATCTCCTTGTTTCCTTGGGCAAGAACCTTTACTGTAATTGTTCTGTGTACATTGTTCGGAAGTTATGTTGATCCTTTTGTCCACCTGTCTTTGCATTTGACTCCAAAATCAGGGTGTTGTGAAGTATCTAGTCTAGATCCAGATCCAGATCCAGATCCATGGTGGGCCCAGGCCTTTCTTGCATGAGTTGTGCCTCATCATATCAAAACAGGGCAGTGACTTGTCTACCTGCACTTGAGTCCAATTCACAACATTATATAAAAAACAACCAGTGATTGACACTAGGAAATGGTGATAAAATAACACTATTCTTGTCAACGGCATAAATAAAAGTTTTATATCGGGGTAATGATTTGCCGAGTAAGTGGCAATGTGCGCGCACTGTGCATGTGGTGGTGGGGGTCTGTCTGAGGGGGGGGGGGAAGTTATTGAAATTTGGGAGTAGATTTGTGCAATTTGTTGAATGCATTTTTTAAAAAGCCATTGAAAATGTAAAATTAATGTTTACTCAAATAATTTTCTCATTTTAGCCTACATGTGCTGATTTTTTGTTCACATATGTACAGCATTGGGCGATGTGTATATGGATAGTTTATGGATCATCCCCCACTTACCAAATATTTGGGTGATATTAGTTCTCCAAAACAATAGAAGAGTGCTTTTTTCATCTTAACCATTTCTATGTGTATGGAGTGCTGATGATATAAGTTGCATCTCAGCAATCCACACTTTTCCTTACCCAATTTTCTCTTTCTATAAGGGTGTCACTTTCCCCTTGTTCAAAATATTGGTGTGGGAAGTCCTTGCCCCATACTCATTATAGACATTGTTGTTATTACTATGATATGTAATCAATTACCCCAGATATCCAGACAAACTATACTTATGTGACCATCTTTGACAGAAATTGATTTGATTGACTTATTCATTGATCATTTCTTATTATGATTATTTTCATTCATTCATCAATTGGAATGACTTGTGGTTGATAAACATTGAAAGTGTATAAAATATTCTTTTCAATATTTCAATTGTTTTAATGTAAAGTAAGAAAAAAAGTACAAAGTTATACAATGGAAAAGAGATATCTCCTGTTCCCATGGTTATACTTCAATTTTTTTTTTATTTCATGAACTGTTTCTTTCTTCTAAATTGTGATTTTATATTCTCTAGAAATACTGTGAGAATGATGGATTTATATGTGATAAAGCAATCAATGGTCATAATACATAATCACTACTATACACTGTGCAGGTTGCACGTTAAGATAATTTGGTGTAAAACATGGCTGCCAAATTTGCGTCAGCTGCTGAGGCAGAGCTGGCTTGCCCTGTGTGCTTCCAGTTCTATGTTCCTCCTCATATACCAAAAAATCTCTCCAAATGCTCACACATTCTCTGCTTCATCTGCCTCAAGAAGATGGTCAAAAATGCAGGAGGCGGGCTGCGGACAATCAAGTGCCCACAATGTAACAAGGTTTCCAATCTACCTAAGCAAGGACTTAATGGACTGACTACGAGTCTGGCTGTCAGAAATCTTGCCGAGAGGCACCCAGAAGGGATTAAACAACGCAAAGAATATATGCAAACTGAATTTCAAAAGAAGAAAGAACAGGCAATCAAGGAATTGAATTCTTTGAAGAAATCACAAAAGAAGATTCAGGAATTAGTTGAATGTGAAGAGAAAGCGATTGATAAATCTATACAGGATGTGATTGCCAAAGCCACAGAATTGAAGCAGCAAATCAAACACACTAGTGGCCATTTCCAAATCCAGCAACGAATAGAACAACTTGAGACCAAACTGAAAAACGTCCAAGCTTCGCAATCCAAGTTGCAGAACATGACGGATGATGAATTTCATGTACAGACTGATACTCTGACTAGCCAGCTTGGAAAACTGCAAATTGTGAACCCATCTAAAACTCACATTGATCAGAATGTGAGTAAATTCGTACCCAGTGTGCAATTGGGAAGAATCCTGACGCCAATAAGATTAGAATTTGTGCAAGAATTTGGCGAGTTTGTGCATGCATCGGGTATAGCATCAAATGCAAAGGGCTTACTGTCAGTGTGTGACTTCCAATCCAACCCGAAGCAGGTGATAGTTTTTCAAAAGGAGGAATCCAATTATAAGAAGCTATACCAATTTGCTGTTGCCGGTGCTGGAAAAGATGGCCCGTTGGACATTGCAATGCTTGCGAAGGAAGACCAGTGTTTTGTTACCCAGTGGGCATCGGGATATGATGTACTTTCTGTCAAAGGCATACTGCAGAAGACGGTACAAGTGATTTTAGATCAAAAACAGAAAACAGAGGAAACTACAATGTCTATAACTGCAACTAAAGATGACAAGATTCTGTGTGGATCTGTCATCAAGAGTGGTAAAAATAGGGATGTGGAAAAACCTGTCGTTACCGTCCATGATAAGTCTGGTAATCTTCTTAGAACCATACCGGTAAAAGTTATGCCAGTTCATATTGCTGATTTGCAAGGGACTTGTGTCGCTGTGATGTACGGCTTGCAAGACACCCACAACAAAATACACGTTTATGATCTACAATCGGGAAAAGAAACTCTGGCTTTATATATTTCTATGCCAGGGGGTGTGTGTTATGACGATCAGACTAAGTGTTTGCTGGTTGGGAGAAATACTGAAAAGAATAAAGATGGAGTCGCAGTAGATGGGTCAGGTGTTATTGAGCAATATTGTAGTGTGACTGGGACTTTAGTGGCTTGTATTGCAAAGGGATTGGTTTCACCTTATGGAATGACGATCACCGCAGATAATATGCTTGCTGTTACAGATATTGCAAGTGTTAAATTGTACAAAATGTGCTATTTTTAGTACCGTGACAGCTCTTGCATATTACCTAGGGAGCAAAACAGGTTTACCTGCAATGAGAAATTATTTTGATATGTCCTATCTACATGGGTTCTATGGACCATAGGTAACATCACTAGGGTAGCCACAAAATCAGTCTGTTGAATGGGAAAAAGTCATTGCAGGGGTCACATTTGAAAATTGGTCAAATCTTGTTCAAAACCATTCTAACATGTTTCTCTCATCATAACGAATGCAGAAAGAGTATACTTTGACCCATCTCTGATGAATGCTTCAAGAGTTATATCCAAAAACAAGAAAGGTCATACCGAGGGTCATGG
Source organism: Ophiothrix spiculata (assembly GCA_000969725.1). Lineage (NCBI taxonomy): Eukaryota > Metazoa > Echinodermata > Ophiuroidea > Amphilepidida > Ophiotrichidae > Ophiothrix > Ophiothrix spiculata. The sequence continues at coordinate 92,922 of JXSR01S009155.1, forward strand.
GATGGGCCTATGGGATCCCAAAATGTCAAAAGTTTCCTATTTTGTTCAAAATGGTCTCAAATTGCTCGTCTTGAAAAATTGTCTGTACAAAGTAATATTTTCCAATGTCTACGATCAACTGTTGCTATGGTTACAGGTCGATATAAAGTTTTTGTTATGTGCACCAATTGCAATGAAGAGTTTTGATTGATATGTAGAAACGATTACTCAAAGATGTTAGAAATATTACATTGTGTAGATAGTTTTGCAAGACAAATATTTTGAGACCATTTTGATATGAAATTGGATGGCTTGAGCATGATACAAAAGATATCGGTCGAGCTATATGAGTTTTACAAAATATCATGCAATACGCGCAGCATCGAGCCCAATATCTTTAAAACTCATAGCAAGACCAACATCTTTGAGCATCATGTGAAAAAATCCATCCAATTTTATCATTATTATGTTGAAAATCTGATATTCTGTCTGATATCCCTGTCTGATTTTACTGTGAATCGGACAGCTCAGAACATAATAATGAACAAAATCCGACACTTTTGACTCCCACAGGCCCAAAATGTGACCCCTGTAATTACCTTTCATGTTTTTGAATATAACTCAAAATCCCTTCATCAGAGATGGGTCAAGTATATTTTTCTGCTTCCTGAAAGGAACATATAAGAATGGTTTTTAACAAAATTTATCCAATTTTGAAATTTGACCCCTGCAATGACTTAACCCCTTCCTGCAGGGTCCAATGCAACAGTCTGACTTTGTGTCCACTCTAGTGGGTCAATAGAACCCATCTAGATAGGACACATTAAAATAATTTCTCATTGCAGTTCTGCAGGGTTGTGCTCCCTCTTGGCATTTGGCATTCTTTACAGGTGTTCGCTGACCACTGTGGCCCAAGTAAGCTGAATTTTACACCAAGCATCATATCAGGTTCTGCGGCAACCTCTAGGAAAGCTGAACCTTGATCAGCCCACATATGTATATATGTTCACAATCACTGCCCAGATCAGCTTCACAAGTTTCGTATAGGTTTCCATGAGATAATTAGCAGTTAGTTCCTTGTCCAAGAGCCAAGCACACTCAACTTTTTGGCACAAGTGGGGTACTAACTCAGGAGGACCATCCATACTGCAAGCGAGCCACTTATTGTTTAAACTAACTTGACTCTAATGGAAGAATTATATATTGAACAGCAAGTTTATTTTTAAGCGTCAAATTTCAGAGTCTAGTGCTTACTATTTCTATGTAGCTAGGCTGAAACAATGTGTGCCATTTCTGAATTAAAACATGTATGGGTATGGGGAAGCGGGTTGGCGCAGCGTTAGTTACCTCGCCTTGCACCAATGAGGTCCCGGGTTCGAGCCCCGTGCCCGGCGCTTTATGTGCATTTGGTTTTCAGTCCATGCTCGCTTCCGCAGGTTTTTCTCCGAGTCCTCCGGTTTTCCTCCTGTACTAAAACTGAATATTAAAGAAAGATCTAGGACCCCAATGGAAATAAGCTTCATTAGAGGCTTTCTTGGGTTATCCTTGGCCATCAGCCTAAAGAATTCTTTCTTTCTTTCTTCTTTTTTGATCGAGTGTAGGAAAATTATAAATTAATAGGTGTTTATCCAATACCAGAGAGAATGGGTAGATAATTCTGCAATTAATTTTGTAAGCATTTAAAAATTCAAACTGCTCTGCTTAAAGATGGGACCACTAATATACTCAAAATTTCAGAGCTCACAACTTGCTGCACTCAGGAGTTAAACACCTACAAGCTTTTTCAATGATTTTTCTACTTGCGAATGAATGTTCTTAAGTAGAAAAAAATTTCTACTTGCTGGTACAACTTGCCCGATACTCCTGACCTCACTCAGAAAATTACCTTTTCCAAGACACCTGCTCTGAAATGAGTTCTGAAATTTTGCGACACTTAACTGTGTTAAAGGGTTGAGCCACAAGGTCATATTTCCTTTTTAACAATCCCAACAAGATATCAAGGCCCAAATGGTCTTTCCGGATGAATGATAACATACACATGTGGTAGTTCATTCATCCAAAAAGGACCATTAGGTCTTCAAATCTTTTGTTCTCGGGATTGTTGGATTGTAAATACAGCCTTGTGGCTCTCAACCCTCTGAACTGAAGCTCGTCTGAGTTTGTTGATTGTACACAGAAGCCCCCCCCCCCCCCTAAGTTATCTCAGGTTGATGCATCCCAGTGTTGATAATACTCTACAGGGTGGACCTACAAAAGCGTTACTGAAGTTCAAGGTCTTATTATCAGTGTATTTTTTGTGCAAATGCCAATAGCTTCGCAATGCAAGCTTTGTTTGACATGAAATTTTCACCATACAAGGACAAGATAGCTTTGTTTATGAATATTTGAATATTGTTCTCGAGTTATTTTCCAATTTTGAGTTAAGTGACCTTGAACCTCAATAATGCTTTTATGGTCCACCCTTTATAAACCTTAGAAGAATACAATGTCTGACCGATCTACTATCGGAATTGGACGATTCTGATCTTAGTTTCAAGTCAGCCGTTTTCAATTCTGATTCCGATTCTCTAAGTGTATATTATAAAGGACAATAAACTGGCAACATTAACCTAATATCAGTGAATTAATTGATTAATTATGTTGTCATAGTTTAAGGGGCAATTCATGATCCAATTTTCACCCTCAAGGTCACCTATATCAAATTTGAGTTTTTTAGCTTATAAAAATCCTCAAATGGTATATGTTACGATCCCCAAACCATTCTTTCATATGTGCTTGCATTTGTGAGAAAATGTGTCATTTTCTAATTATTGTCGGGGCCCCTACAGTAATTACAACACAGTAGTCTATGGGGATTTTCAAAATGCTGAAAAGCATGTAACTTGGAAACGAATGGTCGGAATCAAGTGAAATTTTCAGTTTCAGTATATATTTATGTTGTACTTTTCTTTTTATTTAGCTAGAAAAGAGGCCACATCAAAATCATTTAATTAACCTTTAATTCTAGACAAAAATATGTAATGTTTATAGTATTTTGATGTTGCCAATTGGTTCTGGTTGGTACTTATTAGATGCAATTAACTTGATTCTTTTGCACTTTACACAGGGTTCGTTGAATCAGTTTGTGAGATCAACAATATAGATTTGTTTGTGATTCCAATTCAGATCTGATAAGTTTGAAATCGGTTCAATTCCGATCTATCCGATCAGACAGTATAGATGATCACATTGAATTTGTTTACAATATTTGCACCCTTTTTTTCAAATTCACAAACGACAAAAGTCAAGAAAAAACAAAAACAGACACCATATATACTAGCTTGCTAGCCTATACATGAATTTATTATGTACACAAGAGAAGTGAGTTATTGGAATAGCAT